>JAVDBV010002959.1:0-16566 GCA_032619315.1 Piper longum
GTCGATGGCTGGTTAGGGTCGAGCCAGTGAAGAATAGGCAGGTTCCTATTTTGTAGGGATTGCTGCCAGGACCTGATGGATCAATGGGGCCGCCAATTGATTTGGTGAAAGTTTGTTACTAGGATTGGATCACGATTTGGAGAAGATTTGAGATCTGATTCCAGGCTTTATCTTGTGGAGGAGATAAATATGGGCGAGCTTTATCTGCTGGAGTAGTAGATAAGGATCGTGATACAATTCAATGATGAATTAGATAAGGCAACATCCTTGGAGATAAAGATGAATCAAATCCAAGGAGCATCTTGGGGAGTTCAAGATAAACACGGGCAGATATGCATATATATCTGCTGGCATCTTCAGGAGAGGGGACGACAATTAGTTTTCTGCACCTGAGAGAGGACTCTTGTGGAGAGACGGCATTGTGAGGGAGGAACACATTGCCGATGGACGCATTAAGGGATTGTGGGTGTAGTGCTGAGTGGAGAAGCGCTGGACTTGATCTAAAGGTGACATCGGAGTTTTGCTGCTGCCAGGCCTTCACTTGGAAGGGCTGGAACTCCAAGGAACCTGCTGGGCAGTCGTCAACCAGAATTGATCAAGGTACACAATCGTGTCTTGCAGTCTTTGTGCTTTTCAAGTTGAGTGAATTGCATGTAATAAGTTGATCCCTGGGGAACGACTTAGGGCTGTGCTGTTAGGATTACTTGTGAGAGGGGGTTCTCTTAATTCTCACGGTCTTCTTATTGGATAGGAGACCAACGTTGTGGGGTTTGCATGTCAACAACGTGCGAGTAGTCAGGGGTGTGATTACTTGTGTATTCCTTTGTTCATTGATTGAAATAAAGGTTGGAATCGAGGTTCTGTAATATAGCTGTGACTGACATCTGATTTGGTGGCCGAGACGGGTTTGATGGATTCCGGGAACTCATCATACTGGGTGTGGGTATTCCGGTGTTTGGGATTGTCGGGCATGCGTGATTAACTTGGCGTGGCAAATTGCTAGTGTTTGCATTGTTGCTGTGTGCGTGTTTCTGGTTTCGGTGTTTGCTGTTTACACTGGTAACCAGTAGATTGGTGGGCGTGCATATTGCAGTTCGGGTGCACCCATCATATCGGTAGTGTTATTGTTGGCTGTTGCTGCATCCAGGTATCGCAGTAACGTAGTTTTCGCTGTGTACTTGGGTGAGGCTTATATTTCCATGAGGGAAATAGCCGCACGTGGTGTCTTTTAGGGCGAAAAATTATACCCTAAGAGTAGCCCCGTGACATTGGGGATGGTATGAGGAGCTAAAATTGAAGGATGTTCCTTGCAGCCGGAAGAGTTCCTTCGAAAACTTGCTCACAAAAATAGGGTCCCTATCACGGACCATAGTTCTTGGTTGGCCATGGAGTTTGAAGACGTTGGAGGAAACAATTTGAGCAACTTGTGTTGCTGTGTATGAATGCTTTAGGGCAATAAAATGCGAGTATTTCGATAGCCTATCCACGACTAGTAATACTGTACCCTCAGAGCTTGGCAACCCGTCAACAAAGTCTAGGGGATGTCCTCCCATATTTGCACTGGAATAGATGGTGAGAGGAGACCTTTCAGTCTTAAATGCTCACTCTTAAACTGCTGGCAAATGTGACAAGATGTAATGAAATCCTTTACTCTTTTTGTGAGACCCTTCCAACGGAAAACCTTTTTAACCCAATACATGGTTTTGTAACAACCTTCATGAGTGGAAGCGTGCATCTCCCTCAATATACTGGGTATCAATTCAGAATTTTCAGGTAAATAATTTTTTCCCTCACAATAAAGAACTCCATTCACTTCTTTCCCCTTAGATGAAATCAGACCTTTATGAAACCCGTCTAATAAACCTTTCATTTCCAGATTCTGTTGGAGTTCCTCCTTAACAGCCTCAATCCAATTTGGGATGAACATCGAAATGCAATTCAGGCTAGGGAAGGAATCTGTCGCTGCATAAGAGTGTCCTTCCGAAGTCTCACTGCCTAGACAAGGAATCAGCAACCACATTTTCTTTGCCCTTCTTTTAGGTAATGCTAAAATCGAATTCCATTAACTTGATAAGCCATCTCTCCTGCAAGGGTGTAGTTATCTTTTGCTGCCAAAGATGCCACAAGCTGTGATGATCAGTTCAAACTGTGAAGTGTTGTCCGAACAAAATACACTCTCCATTTATCAATCGAGAGCACCAGTGCCATTAGTTCATGGTCATACACAGACAAGGCCTTGATTCTTCCATTCAATGGCTTGCTAAAGTAAGCTACTGGATGCTCTTCCTGCAGCAGGACAGCTCCTATGCCCAATGTCAAGGCATCACACTCGATCACAAATGCCTTAGAAAAGTCAGGTAGTGCTAGGATAGGTGCTGAGACTAATGCTGCCCTTCAAAGCTTGGAACAATCTATCAGCTTCTTGAGTCCAATTATTCCCATTCTTCTTGAGCAATGACGTGAGTGATGCAGCTGTCAGCTCATAATGACGGATAAACCTCCGGTAATAGCCCATCAATCCTGAAAATCCCCTTATAATGGGTATAGGGAACTTATGCTTTACTGTGGACTGGTTCAACATTCGGTAGTCGACGCAAAATCGCCAAGAACCGTCTTGCTTTTTTACTAGTAAAGCTGGAGCTGAGAAGGGACTGACACTTTTGCGGATCACTCCTTGTTGTAGCATATCGATCACATGATTCTCTATCTTCTCTTCTGATAGTGTGCTTACACAATTGGTTTTCATCCTTGAGAATTATTTGGGGATCACAGCTCCAATGTGGGGGTAACCCTTTTGGCTCTTCAAACAACTCTTGATAATCTTGAAGCAGTTGATTCAACATCAAGAGTTCCTCCGAATTCAGCTGAGAAATTTCTAGTAAGTGTTTCTCTTCACAAATATGAAACATAGCGCCAAATTGGTTGGAATTCAGCCCCTTGCATAACCTCTTCCCGGAGATAACAGCGGTGATTGAAGTTTGCAACCCTTTGAGAGTCACTGGCTTCCCTTCCCATGTGAAGTTCATTTCCAATACCTTGAAGTTCCAGCTAATTTCTCTTCATTCCTTTAGCCACTTAGTCCCTAGGACTATATCATAATCGTTAAGAGTAGTACCTGGAATGCCATTGTGAAAGTATGATTTTGTAAGACCAAAGGAATGGTTGGGCACACGACCAGCATCCGTAAGTGAGTTCCACAAGCCATCTTAACTTTAATTCATTGTTTCCCTTCCAACGCAAGTTGTAAACACTCTGCCACAGCTTGTCTCATAAAATTATGAGGGCTTCCCGTGTCAACCAAAACAATAACCTGATGTTGTCCAACAGTCCCTACCATTCTCATTGTGTCTGCTGTTGTATCTCCATTAAGAGCTCGCAAGGAAATCTCCGGTTCTATCTCCTTCTCATCACTTTCTTCTTCCACAGTGTCTTGTTCGAATTCTGACTCATTTCAGCAATCTATTAAAAACAACCGCTGACACCTATGACCAAACTCATATTTTCATTACAGTTGAAGCAGAGACCTTTAGCTTTCCTTTCCCTAATTTCAGATGGAGCCAGTTGCTTAATTTCCAGCACCTTATGTATTGCATTCAACTTAGATGATGACTCCTTTTCCTGATTTGTTTTTAGATAAGACCCTTGCTTGTGGCTCGTTTTGAAGTCGTTCTTGAAATCCTCTTTGTAGGTTGAAGCAAACCCTTGCCTTTGCTGATAGTTTTTCTTTCGAGATTCAACTCGCTGCTCATATTTCTTGGCATAGGAAACAGCCTGATGCACTGTGTAAGGCCCCTCAGTTGTGCACTGTATCTAATGTTTTCCTTGAGTTCATTGATAAAACAGGATGCCAACTGATCTCGAAAACCCCCCTAGGTTTTACTCAGCAATGTCTGAAATTTAATCTGGTAATCGATCCTCCACAGTACTTGTTTGTTGCAATTTAATCAGCTCACCAATATAGTCATCAAACACCGAAGGAACAAACCGGGGAATGACTGTTATCTTTAAATTGCTCCCAATCTAACTCTCCTTCTTCCCCCCATAAGATCTGGTACCAAATTTGAGTGTGCCCTTCCAAATGGAATGTTGCAATTGTTACCTGGTCTTCGCGTGCAATTTTATAACACGTGAAATATCTCTCTGCTCTCATTAACCAGAAACTGGGATCTTCTATCCCCGTGAATTTGGGAAAGTTCAACCGAATATTTGGCAAAAATTTAGATTGAGTTTCATCAGTTATAATCTTCATACCTTTGGCAAAATTGTTGCGAAGGGGAGAGAAAGGGGCATGGTTGTGGTTTCTTCTAGGAGATTGGTGTTTACCTCGACCTTGCCTAGACGAGGATTTATGTGCATCCCTGTTGTGCCTAGTCTTTGGTGGCGATTCTCTCCATTCTACTTTGGTTTCATGTCGTGCTTGTTCTCCGCCAGCAGGGGACCACGGTCGATGTTGGCTGGATGACTGGGTCTGATCTTGAATGCTCCTTAAGATTGCTTCAATTCCATTGATCTTTTCTGATTCTTCCTTCTGATTTGCCGCTATCTCCACACCAATCTTTCCCAACTGCTTTTCAATCTGATCAAACCTGGCTTCAACCCCTGTTGGCTCTGATATCAATTTGTTACCAGGATCTGCAGTGTTGCGATTCAGGTGGTTGGGAAGAAGAAGAAGGCTTCTTACCTCCCATAGTTTATCCTTGACTTGAGCTTCCTACAGTTCGTCAATGGTGGAACACCTGACGAAGAAGAAGGGTTGGCTTGAACAAAGGGTTAAGAGAAGAACAATTCATTGATAGAGTTTATCACAAAAACATAACATGGGAGAAAAAACCCAGCCTACTCACTTCGACTGTCATTTTATTGCAGACTCATTGGTCCACCCCAAATCACCCCTATTACCCAACAGAAGACCCAATTGGTTTAACAGTTTAACTACCTTTTTGACTCATCTATCCCCATCTTCCTATCTTTATACCTCCTTCACCCTTCCTGTAACACAGCATGTAATAGTGTAGTATTGATAATTTGAATATATTGTGGAATTTATGTCCTCAACATTATATTGGTGAAGTTCTATGTGAATATATGAAGAGAATTGTTAGATAGGGGGTCAAAATGATCTTCTTGAAATGCAGTGTTAACAATATGCATATTTGGTGGAATTTTTGTTCTTGACAGTTTATTGGTGGAGATTGTTTCTATGTGAATATATGAAGAATTGTTCGACGGAGGATCAAGATGATGTTTTTGAGTGTAGTATTGACAATTTGCAGATTTGTGGAATTCTGTTTATGACAATGTGTTGGTGAGATTCTATGTGAATATATGAAAAATTGTTAGATAGCGGATGGAGATAGATGTAAAGGCTTATTGGAGTATTAACAATTTATATATTTTGTAGTATTTCTTTCTTCGGCATCGCATGGATTCTTTTTTGGTGCATATTATATGTAATTGCGGCGACTGTTGCATTGAGGATCAAGATAAATGTTTTGGCTTATTGGATTATTAATAATTGGCATGTTTTGTGGATTCTCTGTTTTTGGCATTGTATAGATTCTTAATGGTGAGATTCTTTATAGGATCAAAATACATGTTTTGGCTGATTAACATGTGAACACTTGGCATAGTTTTGTTTGGGTTATTTGGGAATAGTCTGTTTAGGCTTTAGAATCTTGAGAAAGCTGGGGAAGCATCTGGGGGATGAATGTGCTTGAGGTGAAGAGCTTAATAAAAAATAATGTGTATGTTGATTGTTTTTTGGTGAGCTTTTATGTAATTATGAATAATTGTTAGATTGTTGATGAAGATAGGTTTTTTTTTGGTCATTGATGAATTTACAATTGAAGGTTGGTAGCATGTTTTGTGTTCATTTTTTTTACTCTAGAAAGTTAAGAGAACATCGAGGAACACTAGGATCGAAATGTGGTGGTAGTGCAGACTTAAAATAAACAATGTTTTGTGTTATACTACTTTGTTAAATTTCTGTTTTTGGCATTGTATTGTTTTTCTTTTTTGAAGTTTAATATAAATATGAAGGATTGTTATATATCGAGGATGAAGATAGATGTTTTGGCTTAACAAAGTATTAACAATTTGAAGATTGGTGGCTGTGTTAGTTGTTTGGACTTTAGAAAGTTGAGGGAACAATGAGGAAGCACTGGGTAGAAATGTGTTGATGGTGCAGATCTTAGGTGAAATAATGTGTCGAGGATAAGAGTAAGATCCCCCAATTAGTTAGTCCGGTTAGTTAATCTTATATCCAATACCTATCGAGGTAAGATTTAGTATATTAGTAGGGATAATGCTTGCAATTTTTAATTTAGTTAACCACTTTTGAAGAAATAAATAGGTTCTTCCGTTTATAATTGGGTTGGGCTGTTACATGTGGTATCAGAGTTAACCCAGGTGCATGCTAGATGTTCGAGGTTTTGTAGATATAGATTTAGATTATGCTCATAAGCTGTAAAAAGGAATTCCAGGGGTGGAATTTTTTTAAGGTGGGTGGAATGTAGGATCTCCCAATCAAGTAGTTATTTCCACTTCGGATGCTTACTGGGGTAAGATCAAATATATTAATGCTGATGGTGCTTACAATTTTTAACTCGGCTAACTACTTTTAAAGAAATTATTACGCTCATTAGTTTGCATTAATTGGGTCGGGTTGTTACAGAGGTTTTACTCATTTTAATTTTAACAATCTGAAGATTGGTTGCGTGGTATGTGTTGGTTTTTAAGAAGTAGCTAGATAGGAATTCAGAAAGCCAAGAGAAGTAAGGCCATTATTGGGGTTTGCTAAAGTATGCACAAGACATTCTTCATTACTTTGAGTACTGAATTATGATACCTGAAATATTTTTTGTATGCCAATTTTCATTTTTGTTCTTTTGTTTGCGTCAATTGTGTTGTGTTCTTCTGTGATGCCCAAATTCTCAAATAATTGTTTGGATAAATTTATGACATTTGGGTAAATTTGACACCTTGTAAGCCCTTCTGTGGTATATCTACTGAGGAGTGGTTGAGTAAGGGGTAGCTTATATTTGACCCTTTGAAAATTAAATTATCTTCCACCATTTTCACTGATGCTGGCATTTTCATTGATTGGTTCTTGCATTTATTGTAACTTCTTTCCTTTGAATATAACCAATTTTAGATTGCTACTAATTCTAGCCAAAGCTGATATCGTGTTGTGCGAATAAGTTTACATCTTATTTTGGGTTCTAGAATTTTTTATGGGACTGACCATCTGAGAGTGGCATTTTAACCATTTAGGCAATGATCAATGTTTTGGTGTTGGCGTGCACTTGTGGAATTCTGATATCTTATTTTCTATATAATCAGCAGGAGGAATTTTTCAATTTCTCCTTGAAATTGTTAGAACTTGAATTTTTACTCAATTATAATGTCTGTTGTGCATATAGAATGCTGCAAAGGATGAAAGGCTAGATGATTGATCTTCCAAGACTGATAAATTAGAGGGCTGACAATATCCACCTCTGATTTAATTTAATAGGAAAGAAACTTTCCCTACCTTTGTTAAGCTCAATGCCTGAAACTTTTTGCATATGAATGCAAAGCCAGGCAGAAAACTTTTGCTGCTGGGATTTTATTCAATTCATTTTGTTTTTGAATTTTAACGTGGATTTTGGACTCGCTTCTTAGGGACTTGAGTGGTATGCAAAGAGATCGAGAATAGATGAAGATGGGGATGTGGGAGATGAGTTTCTTGACGAGGTCTATCCAGAGTCATCAGCATCGGCAGAGGGGAGATCGTTCCCCAAGTTTGCAGTCAAACAAAATGCTAGGCCTGTTGTCATAAGAAATCAGACGATTTCTGAGGGAAAAGTCCACCAACATGTAGAGTTCAGGGGGAAATTGCTTTGGGTTTGAGTTGCAGTTTCGAGTTCCTGTGTGTTGTATCCATTCTTTGAAATACTACACTTCCTGTCCAGCGTTAGGATGGAGGATTTAGATCATAAGACTCAACAGTCTTGGTTTATGATCCCTATACATGGCATGTAGGTTCATGTGCTTATTGTTTCCATTCATTTTCTATAGAGAGAAGCATGTGAAACATAATTTAAATAGTGATCCTCTGATTACCGGAGAAGCGTATTGATACCAACTTATAGATGTTCATCCTGGTCTCAACAATATTAATATGTCCAGAGGGCTTCTTCAGTTTATGGAAAATTTAGCCCCAATGAAACGTAATTAAGTTTTCAAACAATTGAAGGATGATTGGCTCCATGTGATATTTGTGGAGTTAATGATTCTGAAACCTCTGTTGGGTTTCACTTTGAATGGCGTAGTACGTTTCTGTTTGTTATATTTTCTGCATGCCTTTTCATGTTGCTTGCAATGGGAAAAGAAAATTCATCTGAATGTTTGCATTCTCGTAAATATTGATTCCACCGGTGAGGCTTAATTTTTGTGTATAAAGCTGTAACTACATGCAACTCTGCAAATGGTCAAGGTCATAATACCCAAAGCTTGGATCTTACTAGGATTTATGCGTTGAAGAAGATGCAGATAACCAATAACGCTTGTGTTTTTTTGTGGGCAGATGCTATTATATGCATTTGCTCTAATTTCGTAAAAAATAATTATCTTCAGTTCTAATCCAATTGAAATTTATATGTTAAAGGGAAGGGTTTTATTATGAGGTGGACCGTTGATTACTTTGGACCCCCAAAGTGTGAGCCCCCTTGTGCTCTAGTTTTTTTTCCTGGAAAAAAATTTAATGGGGCAAAGCAAGTTAAAGAGATTAAACCTTCACGAACTTGTTAAAAAGTTTGAAAACTGTTTAAATTCATTATAATTAACGCAAACTGCTCAAAATTTATATAACCAAAGACTAAGCTAAAGGAATCCACCAAGTAGTGAGCATGTTTATGATTTTTTTCTCTCATTTGCTGGCAGTCTTAATATATTAAATAATCTAACACCAATCTAAATACATTGGAAAAAAATCGTAGGGCATATATGTATTAAAAGGCCACTGAGTTAAACGACCTAGCTGGCCGTTAGGGCTGTTGTTTTTAATCTTATTAAATCCAGTTCAAAGTTCAAATATACTGTCCATGGATTACCATGTTGTTGGGAGGCGGTTCGGTTCGCAAGTTTGTCTCTTGAAATATCAACAACGCCAAACGCAAGATATAGAAAAAAATGAAAAAATATTATTTGATAAATAATATAAAATAAAACAAGATGATATAATGTGAAATTTTTTTTTTCAAGAGTAAAAAATTACGGGACAATAACGAATAACTCACTGCTCCAATCAAAGATTATAGTCATTAATTATTCACTTAACCTATACAAATGAGATTAAAATATTTTTCTATCTCAATTTTTAGTATAAGATTAAATTAGTAAATAATATTTTTTCATTTTTTATCTTTATATTCTTTTTATTTTATTTTATTTTTTAGAATGAGACAAATGAATCCATATTTATAGAAATGATTTGAGGCCCTTTATTTTTAATGGTACAATAAATAATAACTTCTATTTGGTATCTAAGAATTCCTTTAATATTTTGAGTGTGACAATAGATTACATATCATTAATATTCATAATTATAAATATTAATATCTTACCTACCCGTGAATTTAGAGGCGGTTTGCAAGTCTAGCCTATTCGAGAATCTCCAATCTGTGTTTATTTTCAAACTGTGTATGTTATTATATTTTTAATTGTCATACATTATGGTAGGGTCAAAAGAAAAGACCACCCAAGTGCAGGCATGTCCTCTCGTCTAATGGAAAAGTTTTAGCCACGGCAAATTTTCAGTAAGCCCTTAAAAATACCACACTTTGAGAAAGACGTTCCACAATATCAGAAATTGCCGTATCAATTTTTTTTAAAAAAATTGTTTAATCAACCAGAATAGAAACTGCATAAGTGAAGTTCGGTAATTTGCCTATTCTCCCAATTAATTAAACAAGCATTTTCACTATATATTAACCACCATAAAAAAAAATTACACGTCTCTACTACCCCTGGAATTGTCATATATCATGAAATATAGAACAATTGATTCACGGCCTCGTGAACAATAACATTTTCATGGTCAAATTCTACACTAACAATAGCGTCTTACTCAATTAAATATTCCCAAGGATTTTTTAATTATTTCTCTTCACGGTATTTTCATACATGTTCAATATATTTTAATTGCATGTACACCTAAATATTATTATTAATTTGTAATTTTTTTTACTTTGAAATTTTTTATTTTGATTTATATATATTTAAAAAATTCCCTTTATTTTGGTTTATCTTTGTGTGTAGTTATAAAAAATATTGTTAAACCTTGCGAAGTTTATGATATTTGTTTGGCTAAATATAATATTTGCTTGTTTTAAATTTATATATACAATATTACTTATTTATAAAATGGGTGAAAATTTTGACTTGTACATAAAATCTACAATAAATTACTATATACAACGACAATATGATAATTATCAGTTAGTTTTTGTAGTAATTCGTGAGAATCGATTGTATTGCTATACATAAAAATACACCATCGTATTTTCCTTAAAAGAAAATACACGTATTGAAATATATTATCATTATTTATACTTAATTAATTAACATATTAGTAAATATTTTAGACTATAGATAGTTCCTAGAGAGGTTTTTGATAATCTCAGATTTGATTGAGTTATTTCTACTACATTAACTTCCCATAACTACCACAAATTATATCACTAGCTAGTGTATCAATTTCATCAATAGAAAATACAATTATTTGTATTATTACTTACTCTTATAATTAAAAATATATAGGTAAAAAAATAGATTATATATATATATAATTAGATGCATTTACATCAAATAAGTAAAACCGAACTAATAAACAACAAATATACATTGATGCTTTGACTTCAATGTTAATATTCCATCTATTCGTGAAACATTCATGCTATTATAATTGTGATGTAATTGTTGGTTACAAAAGAAGTAATTGAATAATATATAATTTGCATGAAGAATTTCGATAAAAAAACAAACACATATAAACACTTTTAAATTCTACAAAATAGTGTTCATCACTTAATTATTATGATACTTTGATCGGAGTACAAAATTAATCTTAGTAGTATGCATTCTTGAAAGTTCACATTTATTAATCATATATATATATATATACAACAAAAGTATCCGAACTCATGTAAAAGGCTGGAAAATTTAGTTTGTAAATAGTTTATTAATCAATTATTCATTAAACTAAAAGAATATGCTGGTTATACATATAAATTAAAAATATTGTATATATCATCATAATTTATGCCTCCCAAAACATATAAAAACAATATTTTGGAATCAAAGAGCGTGTTCCGACAATACGTACAAAAAAATCATGAGCATGCTGCATGAAGAAATGAGAACACCCCAAAAAAAATTTTTTTTTTTTTAAAAGAGAACATCCAAATGGGGTGATATGAGTAGTAGAGAAGATAAAAGCAGGTATTGGAATCCAATAAAGAATAAAAAATGCCTGTTAATAAGATCAATTTCAGTGAAAGTACAAAGACCCATGATCCATAGCCTGCAATATTGGGAATCTTACTCATGTTCTTCTCTACTTGCTTATACTTGTTCACTGAAACAATGCTGGGGCATGACTTGCAAGGTATGGCAAGCTAAGTACCCCAACTAAATTCAAACAAGAAAAGATGACTTGCAAGACTTGATATTGTGCCGGTCATGCCCATTCAAGACAAGCTCTTGCACACCGGGTAAAAAGCAGAAGACTAGATATATATCTCCTCTGCTTTGTAATTGAAGTAATTGAAAAATCATTTAAAAAATTTGACATTCAGATAATATATATATAGTTGATCCACATTACAGATTACTTAATTAAAAAAAAATGTTAACTTTAGTGAAATGGATCAGTGAAATCCTTATCCACATTCCAGATGAATTCAAGAACTCCAAGCTATTACTTATAACTATAACTTATACTTTAGACATTTGATTTAAGATACCAAGAGCAGGATAAATACACTTCCAAAGAAAATGTATATATAGTTCTATAGCAAAGTACTCAAATTAGTTGTTTTTTTATTACAAGCATCATCATCTACCTAGATTAAATCTGCCACCCCAACTCAATTATAAACCATGTCAATGCCTATTTTTTCACTTTGGATGATCAGAAATCGAAATATATACGGGAACAGAACATGACTAATAAGCTCCAAGCGTATGATCATGGTAATTACTCAATGCCCCAAAACACTACCATGCATATCAAATTTTATCAGAAAGCTTTTTTTTGCTTTTCCCCTCCACTAAACTCAAATCTGATCATCTATGATCAATAACCGGGATCTGATTAACCAACTCCCAAGACCAAAATCAAACAAAAACAAATTAGCAAATTATCAAATTATCAAAACAAACCCACAAAGCTGATATCTATGATTTGATTAGAGATAGCCGCTAGAACTTACACAAAAACATCATCCATTGAAATAATTCTGGGCATTTATCTCTACCAAATTCCCACTTGATCAGCATCAACCCATGAGCACATCCAACCAACTTCGATGTTCTTTATAATTACGAGCTCAAGATCAAGGTTTCATCAATATGCACTTCATCATAAATATGGCGGCCGGCTACTAGTGGCAGTACTATTCCCTGCCCAATCCACCGGTAACTGTCCGCCGGCCATGTTCATGGGCAGGTTGAAAAACGGCAATTCAGACGAAGGATCCGGAAAAGGACGGCCGGAGACGCCAGGCGGCGGCGGCGGCGGCGATGGCGCAAGCACCGCTGGCGACTCCTCCTCCTCCAGCGGCAGCCGCTCGTAGGCGACGTTGGCGAACGACGAGGCGATGACAATGACGGGGCCGGCGGAGATCAGCGAGCCAACGACGCTGCCACCGACGACCTGACCCTGCCCGCCGGCGAGGAAGACGGTGAGGCTGGTGGCTCCTGGCGGTGCCGGCTGTGGGAGGAAGGAACCGGAGAGGGACAGGATCTCGAACCTGCCGTGGAGCTTCACCACCGATGGCGATGATGGCTGCCGGAGGCTCACGTCGGTGACGGTGCCGGTGCCGCTGAGCACGCACACCCCCAGCTGCCGCCGCCGCGCGTAAACCAAAATAGATTCAAATACGTCACAGCCACTCGCGACCTCAAAGATATGAGCTCGGAGCGTGTTGGCGCTCTCCCTTGTGATAATCACAGGCGGTTTAGGCTTGTTCTTCGATCCCGGCGGCCGTCCGCGCTGCCGCCTGGCCACGATATCCTCGCCCTCTCCGCCGCCGCCGCCGGAGATTTCGTTGCCGGCGTCGTCGGTGGGGGAGAAGTGGGAGGCGCCGGAGTGGTCGACGTCGTCGACGGGCCGGTCGGAGAGGCGGTGGTCGTTGAGGTGCAGGTCCGGGCGGTGGAGCTGGTGGTGCACGTACCTAGAGGTGGTGCCCAAGTCTAGACCGGCCATGCCCTGTAATCTTTGAAGAAATGGTGGAGTTCAATTTTTTTTAATGGTGAGTGTGTGCGTCTCTAAAGAAGAGGAAGAGAGTGGTGGGGAAGCCCAAATATACAGATGAGAAAGAGGGGAAGAAAGGAAGAGAGAGGGGGAGGAGGAGGAAGAAGGTGCTTGGCTAGTAGAAGATAAAGAAATGGGAGAGAATCCAAGAAGAAGATTGGGAGAGGTTTTTGGGTTATAATAGTTTGGAGTATGTGTATAATATGAAGTCCTTGGTAATTAGGGTGTGGAGATTGGTCTTTTGGTGAAGGGTATGTATATTGTGTGTTTCTGTGATTAGGGTATGGATATATTTTATATTTTTATGTTTTCACAGAGGGTTTGAGGGGTGTTAGGGGAGTTAAACTTGGGCTTGAATTGAGTACTTGGTATCCAATTATCTGGGCACTTTCTTTGTTTATCAGCAGTGTTGGGACAGGTATTATTAAGTGGTGAGTATTGGGGAGAGTAGAAAGGGCCGGTCGGGTTGGCCATGCATGCACGGTGCAGTTGCCATTCCGACTTTAGGTGAACATATATAGTGTAGTATACTCGTAGAAATTTGAACTCCCAGCTAGTTTTTCATAAATGTCACACACACATACACAGATATATATAATTTGGTAGCAAGTATTTTAATATTACCTTAGACCATGTTTAGATACACAAGTACGGTAATATACATATATATATATATATATATATATATTGAATAATCAAGTCAAAAAGAATAGAAACAAAGCCTTCACAATTAATTAAAGTCATTGTGAAATATTACTTTGCCTTTTGAGTGAGGGATATCAGAATTTTTCCACAAAAAAATTTATTTTTATGAAGTCAAAATAAAATTCTAAAATCAGGTAACTACGCAATTTTTTAAAGTTACAATTACACTAAGTGGAATTTGTATCTGCCATCCAGTCCTACTTGAACATTAGTTCAAAGTTCCAAATTTCGTATTTCAAAACTATATTTTGACTTTGATAACTAATCAAAACTACTTATTATTTTTTACTTTTCCTACATTAATATTTTTTAGTAATATAATTTGCATTTTTAAAATAATGAAGCAAAAATACATATTTTATAGAGTATTTTATTTTTCCGTTGAAAATATAAATAACTTGAATTTGACTTTGGGTTCTCTAATATTATTTTACTGTCTATGAAGTCAATTAATCCCGAGTTTCTATTCTAAGTCTTGATATTCCCAACTCTATCAATTCATTTATACCTAATTAAGTCGATTCCAAAATAACCCTCATATTTTTTTACGTATTTCAATTTTTTAATGTAAAAGGATAAAAAGTGGTATGAAAAGAATAATATTTAATTATTTATTTTATAGAACAAAAAAGTACAGTTGTATAACTTATATTGTATAATGAAAAGTCATCATAAAAGGTTCTACATAATGATGCTAAAGTTTTTGAATCATAAAACATTTTGTTAATACTGATCAAAATTCTAAACCTGATAATTAAAAGAATCAATGGGAACAGTTATGAATGAATAAGAAAAAGAAACTAATATATAGAATTGATCAAAAGTTGATAAAAAAAAATTGATCAAAAAAGAAGCGGCATGCACCGCGAGCTCAACGCTTTGCATTCATTTCTATCTGCAAAGCTTTGTTGTTAGTGATTGACGTGAGCGGGTACAATCACACACCATCTCTCCTCAGTCCTGACTTCATACAAGCAGCTCCAAGTAACATCACCATATCTACAGTCATTGTGCTTTTAATACGTTGGTGAATAGCGTGTGCATGCCCATTGGGCAACAATGCTTTGCCATCTACCACCGTACTGATTTTGATCGTATATAAAACTCGTACCTAGTGCACGTTTCATGCCTTAGAACTTGTACTGATCAACGACCAAATCTGATGCAATAGCTAAAGCTTTTATAAATGTGTGCTAATTGGCCCAATAATTTTATGCAATTATCATCTCTCTACTTAGTTATAAAGGTTGGATTATTGATTAAGATATATTAAATTTAGTTACGTGCCCAAAGATAAAACTGCAATATGCTTGCACATTCATTTTTTTCTGGGTCAAACTCCACTCTCATCAATATCATACTCTAAGTTAGCATCCGATCATTCTCCTTAAATAATCATGCCCAGAAATACGGAAATATGCAGATAGCAGATCAATATACCCTTTTGAGCATTTGCCTAGATCAACAAACTCCTGCTGATTATAGTTATAGGGGTACTCATGTTTTTACTGAAAATATATTGATCATACAAAAAATAAACGAATGGTCGAAGAAAAGATTAGCAGACGAGAACATTGGCAGGCCCTCCTTGGGAACATAGGCATGGAGAGGAGTTAACTGATGAGAGCGGGACTCTTCACATATAGTTTGGTGTTGATTGCTGACTGCTTCTTCAATAAGATCACCCTAATCCACACCTCCACGAGAAGCACAAGACAAAGGAGTATGCATGACACCTCCCACCTAACACCACCCAATGAGAAAGACTCCAACTCCCTAGCTATTATATATATAAGCTCAGTCTCTTGATCAGCTCTATATTATTAACCAGTAGGTTCATGGTTAACCATGGTTAGCAAATAGGATCATTATAATATAAGCAGCTTGTTGAAGAGGGTTTTGGGGAGCGTATAAAGTGAGTTTATCAAGTCAAGGGGGAGAGGGGAAAGAGGTGCACCTGTTGCTGTCGGTCACGAAAGCCTTGTCTCTTTGCCATTGGGAACTGCTTTACCTGCCTCTCAAAACAATTTTACCAATCTCAAACTCTCTGTCTCACACAAATTATAAAGCTAATTATTAATTAATCCTTCTAAGCCTGGTCATTAAGTAAGCAAATCAAAGTAATGTTATGGAGACCTTAGAAAATGTTATCCTCATTTAATTTGATGCATGGTTGATTATATAAACCAATATTTTCTTCATGTCAATGGTTTAGATTTTGTTCTAATAAAATAAGACGACCCAAAACGGCATTTGAAGAAAACAATTGAATTGAGCAATGGCCTTGAATTATATCACGAATATATATATATATATATATATTCGTGATATAATTCAAGGCCATT
>JAVDBV010002960.1:0-17373 GCA_032619315.1 Piper longum
CCCCCTCCCCCTCCTCCCGCCCCCTCCCCCTCCCCCGCAACGGGTTGCCGGGCATGGGCAAAAAGGGGGGGTCCATCCCCCTCCGCCCGCCTGCCTCCTCCCCACCCCACTCCGCCCTCGCCGCCTCTCCTCCCTCCCTTCCACTTTCGCACAGATCTGGTTGCCACCGATCAGATCCCTTAAGGTTGCTAGCAGCCGGATCTGGCGAGCGGCGATCACATTTGGCCACTGCATGACGTCACTAAGTGTGATCATTTTTTTTAAATAATTGATCTGAACCATCTTTATAATCGGACGGTATAGATTAAATTTTAATTTATTTTTTTATATAAATAATCTGAGGCGCTGGACGTCGCTGATAACTCGAGCATTGTCCCATGCCCAATCGCCGGCCGGAGCAGACGCCACCGCTGGTTCTGGGCTGCAATGGAAGTCAACGTCGGCGCCTCCGGGAAGCGCCTCCTCTCCATCGCCTACCTCTGTCTCCTCGCCGCGTCGGGGGCCACACCATCGGCCGCCCTCCTCCGCCCTACTTGTCCACTTCTCGGAATCTCGCCGCAAGGTCCACTCTTCGCCTCTCGATTCTATAACATGTTGGTATTACTATCAATCGGCGGTTATCCCTTGCAAGGACGGCTCCAACTCGTTCCCCAGGGATCGTCTTAACGACGATTTTTGCGATTGCAGTGACGGAACCGACGAGCCTGGTAATCCTTTCTCTTTGATTGAGCTTGCAGATTGTGTCTCTGGGTGCAGTTGCAGAAAGTGTCATGCTTTGAAAATTGTAGTCAAATTATGATCTTTTAACTAATTTGTAGCATTTATTTATAATTTTTCTGGAGAATTTTATCATCATTTGCACTAAGAAGGTGTAATTCATCGAGTCTCACAAGTTTCCACACTTTCACTTAGTATGAAGGACGTAAATTTGGTGATTAGTGGCTTCTGATAGTTTAATCAGCGCTGAGTACGAAATTTGTTTCTTTGATTGTTATATGAAATTTGTTTCTATAGTTGCCATTTCATCAGATACGCTTCATCAGTTTGATAAGTGGAGATTTCACTAACTGCTTCTTTTTCATAAGGAGTATGATGTTGATAATCTGAATCCTTTTGCGTATGATGTCTATAATCATAGGTCCACTACAGTTGCTAATGAGTGTAACTGGATGTTGAAGTAGCTGAATTTATTGATGCCACTGTACCCTGCTTAGGTTCTTTCGTAGCTTTTCTATCTTATCGTGTTCACATTTCCTATATTATTGCATATCTGTCACTATAATGAGAATTTGTTCATATCATGCAATGGAAGATTATACGGTTTGTTTTTAAGTTACATGTAACTTAATTTACTTATAGAAACTTATGATGCTATTTTCTTATGCTACTGGATTAGCAAATAACACATGTTTGAATTACAGGAAGTAAAAACTTTAAAATAACGTGCTTTTTCTTTCAATAGTAATTCATATGATGCAAGGGATCCTATAAAACTTTTAACTGATGTGGAGGAAAGTCTCACTTGTGGGGAAGTGTTTGTAGATTTCATTAAATCAGAGGTGGTAACTTCTAGCGTTGCAAGTTTTTAAACCTCAACAAAGATGGTGAATTAGGATGTGCTGATTGATAATTTAGTTTGTGACAGTTGTCCATCTTCTAATTTACCATTGTTCAACTCTAGGATCGGCTAGTGATTAATTTTCTTTTGATCAATTATTGCCACAATGACTACGACAGTTTCAATGACAAACATTAGGATTTTGCATTATTTTATGTGACATTGGTTTTACGTTAGGAAAATGAAATTGTTGGGTTATTCTTAGCATGTCCTGCTTGTTTCAATTTGTTCAGGTACATCTGCCTGCCCAGAAGGCAGATTCTACTGTTATAGTTTAAGTAGTAACCCTCAGCTGCTGTTCTCTTCCAGAGTAAATGATCACATCTGTGGTTAGTGACTCTGAAAATCATTCACTATGTGCCTTACATCTATGGTTTCATTTGTATAGTTACTAGTTGATTCTTTTGTAACATTTAACAGATTGTTGTGATGGCAGAGATGAGTACGATGGTAAGGTGACTTGTCAAAATGTTTGCTCAGCGGAGGTAAGAGCTCGTGAGAATGATGAAAAAGATGGAGCAAAAACGCATGGATCTAATGGTGATACACTTAAGGCAAGGAACATTAACAATTTTAAGGAGCTTTTTCAAAAGCTAAAAGGTGCCTATTGGTTCTTTTGGGGAAATTTTCACGTTTTAGTTGTGAACTAATTATTTGAATCATGTTGACGTCATATTTGTAGAGCTCAAGATGCTTGTGGTTGTGGAGGTAATCTTTGGCTTTTTCGTCATTTTTGGATTCTTTTGCAAGCGAATCAAATTTAAAAGGCGGAAGCTCAGAAGAGAAAGAAATGTGTGATTTTTTCACTAAAGTTTTAGCCTGTCTTGATGAAAATGCCCTGTTTTTGTTTGGGATGGAAATCTGTATTCATTTAATCCAGGTGACTATTTAGATTATGTATCTGAAAATGTATGTTCTGAGGTTACAGAAAATGAAACGTTAAGTTATGATTTATCACCTGTTGGAATCTCCTTTGTCTCTTATCTTAAACTAATCAACACATAATTATTTCTTGTCCATACATTTTTTTTCAGGACGTGTTTGGTGAGCTTCATAAAAGTAAATATTTTGAGAAAAGTTTATTGCGGGGATCAACATGGCAAACTAAGATACTTATGATAGTTTTTCAAAAATTATATTTAGAGAAAAATCTTGACATTTTTTATGAAGATTGATAAAGAAGATAAGAAATGTTAATTTAGTTTTACTACTAAACAAACAGCTACTTATTTGCTAGCACTAACTTACTAGCTAACTTGGATAGAGTGCCCAATGGTTGTATAAGAGGGCAATTGAGAGTGGGTCAATTGAAGACAAGATCTATGAACATCATTTGAGATGGTTTGGTCATGTGCAACGTAGATCACCGGGTGCCTGGTGAAAAAATTTAGTGCTAAATTTGGTTACGTGTAAAAGAGGGGAAGAGGTAGACTGAGAAGGTCTTGGATATAAGTGATTCATAATGATTTGAGCTTCTATGATGTGAATGAAGATATGGTATTTGATTGTGGAATGACACAATAGGATCCATGTCACCGACGCCAGCCCTGGATAAGGTGAAAGGAGAAGAATAAGAAGAATACTAACTACAATTAGCTTCAAAACTGTGGATATGGACTAGGTTCAGCTGACACTTTTATATCAATAAGCACATTTTAGAACAAAATATTTTTTCTCATTAATAATTAAAAATATTCTATTTTTTTATTTCAGACTTTGATGAAAGCTACCTTGCATTGGATAACTCTTTTTAACAGCATATGATCAATTAATTTTGGTCAAGACGTTGTTAGAAATGCATTATAAAGTTCTTACGCTTGGAATATGAATTAGCTGCTCAAGGTAATTTGGAAGAGAGGTGTTTTTCAATCATAATTTTACCTCAGGACTGCTTGCTTTTGAAATAGACTCAGCAAATATGATATTTCTTCATTTTGTTTTTGTAACAGTTCGTAAATGCACCATGCTAATAAAAAGACGTTATTGATATCTGCAACACTCGTACTGATACAAATCCACAAAACATCAGCTTCTAATATCTTGAATAATTAATTGATTAAAAAATTGAAAATTATAAAACTTGTAATCTCTGGAACTTTCAACTGAAATTTTACATGGAAGCAAGTAATTCATCCAAGTAATCCCCTCCAAGCTCTGGAAACTCGAAATGGAAGTCGTTGTAAAGGGCACTTTTCTCGTACGTTGGTAGGCTCTTCCATCTTGGTACATCATCTACAACCTCTCCTTTATATTGACTCAAATGAATCCCCACTTTGCCTTCAGCTAAATTCTTATCCATGGACGCCCATCTCTTTTTTGTGAGTTGTTCAGCTGTTACCTCATCACATGAATGTTGCACTTGATCAGTATGGTTGGCACAATCTATGTGAGAAGGTGGCCTAGACAGCAAAGTCCCTGTGCTTGGATTCTCTTCAATAGCCATTGTTACCATCGCCAGAGGGAAGTTGAGGTAAGTCCGTGGTCCTCTCATCCTCAAAGCAGCTTTGTCATAAGCCAAGGCTGCTTCCTCTTCAGTGTCAAATGTTCCAAGCCAAACTCTAGCTCCTTTCTTGGTAGAATCTCTTATCTCAGCTGCGTATTTACCCCATGGCCTCCTCCGTACACCCCTGAAATGCCTTGTTATTGCTCTCTCTACCTTATTAGTCTTGAGCTGCGTAGTTGTATCTAAGCATGCATTTTCTGAAGGTTCTTCACTCATAGAGTCCATGATTCCATCGAGCAGTTCCTCCCAGCCTTCGGCCCCCATGGACATCCATCTACCAAGGCTTGGGAGCCTCTGTAGGATATCCATTGATCCCTTCTCTCGTTCGAGCTGTGGAAGCTCCTCCCATGTCCTGCATGATGGTGATGCCTTGGGTTCCTCTCCAGCAATGAATTTTGCCCAAACATTCTCTAGAATCATGTCTCTTGCACCTGACTGCTCACCTTCATTAGCCATGGCTGGGCTTCAATACCCAGCAAGCTCTTGGCGTTCCAAGATTAAATGAAGATTAGAGGTTATGCGATCCAGGTAGATCTATCAAATGGAACAGCTCAAAGGCATATATTCCTAGCTAATGCTGAGTAAGAGATTCTTGGCCATGAAGACATTTGATTAAGTTATTGTTTCTTGCATAGAGGGGATGCGGATTCAGGCAAAAAATTAGAAGGTGAAACTTCATCCATTGACTTGTGTGATGGAGGCAATCATTTGTTCTCCAAGTTCAATGCATAAATTCAGATATACACTTAGTTTTTTGCCTTTTTCTTTTTAAACCTCCTCTTTAATCTACCGCTTGGGATTGCATGTAAGCCTCGGGCAGTTTGAATGTGATTTATATACTTGAATCCTGGGAATATTAAACACTTTCTTTGCTGAGTTCTCAAGATATTTTCTTATTTTCCGGGAAGAAGGTAGAATTTTCATGGGCACCTTGAAGTCGGCCTCTATACTATAATTATTTTTTATTAGATTTTGAAGTCGCTTATTCGGTGGATATCTTCATATTAAAATCTCTATTTCTCGAACTCCAGCTGTTGTAACTGTGGAAGCCTCCATATCCCAATCCTTTTACTTGATCAACGATCCTTGATAATTTCTGGGTTTTTATTATTGTGACCAAATAAGCATGAGATAATCACTTGCAGCGCAAGCATTGCCAGAAAGCAGGGAATAAAGAACAGTCCCATTCTCCAAAGATGATCAGAAGGCCGCTATTTCTTAGGTGTTATTTGTCCGACTTATTAACAGATTACGGCCAATACCCAATACACTTATGAAGGATGCGTGATCGATGCATCTTGCTTGCTGCTGCAACAAAATGACTGCTTGCTCTCCTTCTACCTGCCTTTCCTTGCTGTGATAGGTTCGATGTACGTGCGTGGCAATAGCAGCAGTTTGCAGCACAAGCAAGCAAAGGAACCGCGTTTGAGAATGTTTTCTCTACTCTGACGTATGTGACGCCGCCAACATTAAGCATCAAGTCATAAAGTGACAAAAAAAATATAAATATGAAATTGTTACATTCTGAAGAAATTGACAAGCTACAATTCTGTGGGTTTAAACTGGTAATTGTATAAACTTTAAACACATCTTCACAGTGATTAATATTTGCTTTTTCTTCTTCCCCAGATTCCATACAGAGGAATGACTGATCTTGGCTAACTCAAGAGGAGATCAACAGTCGGAAGTAATGCTTGGAAGAGGTTGTAGTATGTTTTCTCGGTGGGGTGGATAGCATCCCAGAACACATACTTGTTTGCATCACTGCAAACAGACGACCTGTTGTTGCAGAGAATTGCCAGCTCCAGGTGCCCCGTTCCACAACACCCACTTCCCGACTCTTTGAAACCTGCATTAATCCACATTCCTTCTCTATGTATATTAACTTCAAACTCTTCAACATAACGTGGCATACATATATAAGAGTTTAAGAGTTAACCATATTTGGAGGGGCTCTGAATCATGTCTGCCAATGGCTGGTGTATGTCTGCATAGAGTACGAGGCCTCTATCTGCTTCAACGCTTTTCTGAATGGACCCAAGTTGGAGCTGCAACTTCTGGTTGTAGGACATGGCCACCGTGTTGTACTCATCAATGCAGCCTTTCGTCCAGATTTTCCCAGGCGATTTTAGGGTTACAACCACCGGCAAGCAACCCAGGGGAGGCAGTCCTGCCACAACCATCTTATTGGCACCTAGACTTTTCAGACCCTGCAAGATTTTTCAAGAATATAAATCTTATTCACAGCTTGCATTTTTGAGGATGGAAATTAGGTTTTTAGTTGATAGTAACCTCAAGAAAATCAGCCATGTTCTGGAGTAGGAACGACTGGTATTCCTCTTTTCCGTAGATGCTTCGTTGGATGGGAAGAGAAAAGTAGTTTAGGACGAAATCATTTGTACCACTGCTTACTACGAATACCGATCGTTTAATGTGATCTTCCGCCGCTTCCTTTCCCATCAAGTGTTGCAGCTTCTGTTTGTATTCGATGAAGTTGTCTAGCTGATTGGGAAGGGAGATGACCTTCTGTTGTTCAATCACGCATCATCAGAGCTAGCAAAACTAAGTCTCAGACATGAGAAGCCATGGGAAGGATCACAAGAACACCACAGTAGACAATGGGTCATTGATGGTTGTATTGTATATGAATTTGCATGAACACAGAATTTTTTTTTAATAAGTAGCTCTGAAATAAAATATAAGGTGACTTGCATGATTGAGGTTTAATTGCATTAAATCAGGGATGCAGTTAGTGTATAGGGAAGTTGTAAGTACGCTGATCTTGGAGGTGAAAGGATCATAGCCAGATCCAGCAGAAGCAAAGCTAACACCAGTCAGAAGCTCTTCCTTGCTAAGAGTAGAATCCAGATATGGAGGAACCTCTTCCTTGAGGCCGGCGTAAGAAGCTACATCAAATTAACAAAAAAACTATATCGATGTAACTAACACATTAACCGATTGATTAAGCATACTGTGATCAAGTAAAAGCTTGGCTAATTCTTAACAAATTACCAATGAAATCAGTAGCTAGCTTCCCATCTGTGAATCTCCCAGTTGGCATTTTATTCGGATAATCTTTCCCATAAGGTGGGAAGTTGCTCTTGAAGACAGTCTGTATGAAATTGTTGTTTCCTGGATCGACAGTCGAGTCACCGAATATGAAAATCGCAGGAATAGAGGTGTTGGCTGCCATTATGATTCTGGGTAGCAGAAAGTAGAGGGAGAAAATGAGTAGGCAGGCATTGGCAATGCATGCCATGGCCATGGCTAGTTCAATATGCATGCAACTCATGTAAGGTGGAGCTGAGGATAAATACATTGTGATGGTCGGAGCTAACTGATTATAGAACTAATTTTGTTTCTTGCAGGGCTAGTGTTACTTCTCTACGCTGGTTTGATTGGGAATCAAAAGGGGAGGAGGAAGGCTTGACTGTGAGCCAATTGGGTAGACTCCAGGTCTCACGAAAATCAACAACCCCTAACTACTTTGTGGTCTTCCATGGTCTAGTGACAAATGTAGAAGTTGATCTCTTCTAAGAATTTAGAATGTGAAGTGTTGTGTCAGCAATCAACTTTTAGTCATTACTGCGATATTTACTCTTAAACATCATGGGTTATGATCCTTGATCATCGAATATCATACTGAATCAATAATAACAAACTGCAATATGGTGAACTACTCTGCTTTAGTTTCCAATGCAAGGGGCAGTGAATAGATAGCTCTCATGTACATGTTACCTAGTTACTTAAGAAAACTTGCCTTGAAAGTCCCTTGGAAGTGTACTAACTCATTTTCATGTTCCTAACAACTCTTGCATTGCCCACCTAACACGAAAAAATCCACATTTGGGAGATAATATTGCAGCTAATCTTCCCTGCTTATAGTGAGTGTTCTAGATAACAAGACCCTTCAATAAGTCCATAAACCACAGCTAAATATTTGAATGATTACACATTTTTTCTACGCACATGTAGAAGGCTGTATTTTTTAAGGCCGCCGGCGATCTATCGCAATTGCTGACTCCCATCGCCTCCTTCTCTGCCATCTCCCTCACCACCGCCACATTCTCTTTCATATATTGAATAAAAATCCCATCTTTTGTGATTCCGAGCACAAGTTCGACCGGGCTCCCAAGCATTCATGGCGGCCTCCTATTTCCGCTGTACGCCGATTTCGAGGGTCGTGGACAGCAAGCTTAGTGTCGGAAATAAGAAAAGCTTTTTGGTCTTCGCCTCTGCGCAAGGTGGTTCAATTGCGGGAAGAGAGTCGCCTCGGGTACTCTAATTTGCTCATTCCAAGTCTTTGTTTGCTTATTGTTTGAATTTAGTCAAAATGGTGTTCTTCTTGTTTTACAGACAAATTTGATGATTTTTATGTTGTGTTTAAGGCTAACGGATGTTGTTTTATGCTCAAATTATGCTTTTTAATGAAGGGGTATAAAGATGTGGCTTGTAGATTTGCTTGTTTTTCTTTCTGTTATATTTATAATTTCATGTTTACATTACTTGCCCGAATCATGAAAATGTTGTTCTTGTTACACATGTAACGATGAGTTATTTGTTATGTTTAATTGACACATGCTTTTCATGAATTCATGTTCATGTAAGGAAGTGGCCTGTGGATTATATTGTTTTTATGTTTGAATTGTGCTTCACTCTTGTATATTGTATTTAAAGTTCTATTGTTTATTCGCAATTTGACTTCTAGTTGGTGCTGTATATATAGGTTCAAAAATTGGCGGATAGTGTGAAGTGGGATGACAAGGGTTTGGCTGTGGCAATTGCACAAAATGTGGATACCGGAGCTATTCTGATGCAAGGGTTTGCCAACAGAGAAGCACTTTCTACCACCATTAGTTCCGGGAAGGCAACATTCTACAGCCGTTCTCAGTCTTCACTGTGGACAAAAGGGGAAACTTCAAATAACTTCATCAATGTGCAAGAAATTTTTCTTGATTGTGATCGTGATTCTGTGAGTCATCACTAGGATAATATTTGAGTACATTTCAACTTTTGTTTGTTGTGTTATGGCCCTTGTGGAGGGATTGATTTTAGGACATTTTCCCCAGATACTATACCTTGGGAAGCCTGATGGACCTACTTGCCACACGGGATCAGAGACTTGCTACTTTCAGCCTGTATCAGACTATTCGAAGTACGAGGAAGTTTGAAGATAGTTTTCTCTGCAATACATTTTATCATTGAACTATGAATCCTTATGTTTTTCTCTAGTGCACTTTGGATTTTGGGTGTCCTCTGAAAGAAAAAAGGTCAATCTGTGCTCTTTCCAGGCCACTGAAGAATGATTGGCAATGACGACTTTATACTCATTAGAATCTATCATCGCAAAACGCAAAGAGGAGTTACCTTTGGTAAGCGGAAAGCCATCTTGGACAAAACGACTATTGCTTGATAGAAACTTGTTACGCTCCAAAATAAGGTATGTATACCTTATTGTTCTTTTTTCTGCGAATGATTCCGCTCGTTATAGTTATGAAGAGTTGCATTGTGAAAGTAGGGGATCCTCGTTTTTGCTATTGAAGTAACATAATGATAATGCCATGCATTAGTGGTATCTATGGCATCATTCATTTCTGAACCAGTTTTAGGTCTCTGCAGGTTAGTAGCCAGCTGAATTTTAGCCTCTTCATTTTAGGTCTTCAGCATGTTTTGGGGCTCAACGAGGTTAATATATCACATCAATTATGTTATGATTGTATCTGTGGAAATTGAGAGTCCAGATTTCTGGTTGTCTCCCACATCTATATTTATATTGAGTATTTACAACAAGTTTGTTCACAAAGTCAGTCTCAACTAACCAGATTACATAAAAAACACTCTAACAAACACACTTTAACAAACTGAAACAAACACGTTTACAATCTGTAAACAAACCCAGAAATCTACCATAACTTCTACACTCCCCCTCAAGCTTTGGTTAGGAATCCACTAAGCAAAGCTTGGATTGAAGTTCTCTATGTCTGGTTGCAGGTAAAGCTTTGGTCAGAAGATCTGCTATTTGAACTTTAGTACTAATTTGATGTAGACTCACTATTCCATCTTGAACTTTCTCTCTAATGAAGTAACAATCAATCTCTATATGCTTAGTGTGTTCATGAAACACAGGATTGGTAGCTATAAGTAGAGCTGCTTGGCTATCACACCATAACTTCTCTGGAATATTAACCTGGAAACCAAGTTCATCTAATAGTTTCTTGAACCATATAATTTCAGTCACAGATTTAGCCATGGCACAATATTCTGCCTCTGCACTTGATTGTGCAACCACCTGCTGTTTTTACTCTTCCAAATGACCAAGTTTCCTCCTAAGGTTATGCAATATCCACTTGTTGATTTTCGGTCATAAGTTGAACCAGCCCAATCAGAGTCCACGTAACAATTCACATCAAACATGTGTTTGCTCTTCCTATAAAACAGACTTCTATTTGGTGAGCCTTTCAAATACTTTAGAATCCTTACCTCAGCTTGCCAGTTAGGGTTCCTTGGATCCTGCATAAACTGACTCACAACACTCACAGCAAACGAAATATCAGGCCTGGTTACAGTGCGATAAATTCTCTTGTATTTGCCCTTATCTTTCAAACTCACCCCAACTTTAGGATCAAGTTTAGATGATGATTCCAATGGGGTATCCACAGCCTTTAATTGCTGACATTCAATCTCCTGTAGCAAGTCATGGACATACTTGCTTTGATTTAGCAAGATACCATGACTATTCCGTGATGTCACAATACCAAGAAAGTATTGAAGTTTGCCAAGATCCATAATATGCAGATGTGATTGCTGCCACTCCTTGGTGGTTTGTATACCTGCAACATCACTCCTAGATATGGTGATGTCATATACATAGACAACAAGTATAATGCAGCCATGTATAGATTATTTATTGAACATTGAATAATCAGAAATGGTCCTTTCAAAGCCAACTTGTAGCAGCAAGCTGCTAAACTTATCAAACCATGCCCTAGGTGATTGCTGTAGCCCATAAATGGACTTCCTGAGAATGCAAACATGATCTTAGCTACAAACCTAGGAGGTTGCTGCATAAACACCTCTTCCTGAAGGTCACCGTGCACGAATGCATGCTTCACATCTAGCTTCCCAATCAAAGTGAGCAGCCAAGGATATTAGTACGCGAACAGAGTTAAGCTTAGCAACCGGTGAAAAGGTCTTGTGGAAGTCAACACCCTCGGTTTGGCTTTGACCTTTGGCAACTAGCCTTGCCTTCAACCTATCCACTGCACCATCTGGTTTGTATTTAATGGAGTAAACCCGCCTGCAGCCGGCAGGATGCTTACCAGCACGTAAAGGTCCAAGGGTCCAAGTATCATTCTCCTTACGGGCTTGCATAGTCTCGTGCATCGCCAACAACCAGCCAAGATCTTTAAGAGCCTCTCCTATTGATTTAGGGACTGCCAAAGCAACAAATGACTTATAAGGTTCAAGGGTTCAAGTCTCATTCTCCTTAAGGGATTGCATCTCCTCATGCATCGCCAACAAACAGCCATGATCCTTAAGAGCTCCCAAATATAGGGACTGCCAAAGCAACCAATGACTTGCAAACTACAGTTGAAGTGGATGGTAAAGACACAGGAGTGGTGTCATCAGAAGCTGGAACTGCAGTAGCAGGAGATGATGGCCTAGGTCTCCTTTGGTACACAACAGGTGGATCAACAAACATAAAAAGAGATTCAGGTACAGTTGGATCTGATTGAGAAGGAGATTGAGTAGGAGACAATTCTTCATCAAACATACATGGAAGTGGAGGAGAACATATCATAGGTGCTGGACTAGGTCATTGAATACCTGATGAGTAGACGGATTATAGCACATATAGCCCTTTTGATGATTGAGATATTTTAAAAAGATGCAACGAACTGATCTTGTTGAGAGTTTGCTTTGAGCAGTTCGGAAATTGCGAACAAAGCTAACACGACCAAAAATGCACGGGGGTAAGTTATGGAGAGATTGAGTCGGGTAAAGGACAGAAAAAAGGAATTTTGTTTCCTAAGACTAGGCATTCACTTAATGAGATACCAAGCTGTAATCAATGCCGCAGGCCAATATGATGTAGGGACATTCATAGATGAAAGCAAACATTGAGTAACTTCAAGTAGATGCCGATGTTTCGTCTCCGACACTCCATTTTGTTGTGGAGTATGAGGGCAAGAAGTCTCATTTATAATACCACGGGCCTTGAGTATTGATGTTAATTGGCTAGATTTATATTCACATGCATTATCAGAACGAAATATTGTAGGAGTAGCAGAAAATTGTGTCTGGAATTCATTTAGGAAACATTGGAACACATCTGAATTTCATTTGGGAAGCATTGGAACACATTGATCATCCCAGTTCGAGCATGTAATAGGAACAATTAAGTCATCTTACTAAAATCATCGATAAAAATTACATAGTACTTAAGCTGAGAACGATTGGATACATTTAAAGGTCCCCAAATATCTGAATGAATAACATTAAAAGGCTTAGAAGATCGAGATGATTGACTAATAGGAAAACTTGTCCTAGGATGCTTAGACACTTGACATGACTCACAATCTAAAGAAGACACACGCTTTAAAGAAGGAACTAGACATTTTAACTTGGACAGATTGGGGTGACCTAAGCGAGAATGCCAATGGTGAGCCATAGATGAGGAGAGTGTGCGACCACCTTACTGCTAGTAGCACTAGGAGCATCAAGAATATAGAGGCCATCTCTACTACTGCCACGTCCAAGTTCCTTTTGGTGAGCCACATCCTGAAATATGCACATGGATTTATTAAAGAAGACAACACAACCCAAGGAGGTAGTCAATTTGTGAACTGAAGTAAGGCTATTAGGGAAAGCTGGAACAAGAAGTACATCATCTAGAAACAAGAGAATGGACAAATACACTTGTCCGTGTCCCATAGCAGGATTGGATCTTCCATCAGCCAAGATGATTTTCCTTGGTGGTGAGAAAACTGAAAATATTGAAAAAAATGAGGATTACTAGTCATTTGTCTGATGGCACAAAATCAATAAGCCACTTCATGTGTGGATCAGCTTCACGGTAGAAAGGCAGGCCTTGGAGGCAGGTGAAATATGGGACTCACAATAAGCAAGCTTTAGCAAACTCTCAAACTCCTCATGAGTAAGCATGACAGTATTGCTTGCAGGTTGAACAGATGTGTTCACGACACTTTCCAGTTTTTGTTCCTTGAGAAGAAGAAGCCTTTGTAGCCAAGTCTTGCTTACCGTTTTTACTCCAAACTTCTCCTCTAGATGTCCGGGAGTATTGCAATACTCACAGTATCTGTCTACCCTTTTGGATGTGCGACCACTACCTCAACCACTCCCAGGCGCTCAAGAAGAGTTTGAGGGAGGATGCATGGAAGTGGTGAGCGCAGTGTTGTCAGCTTCACCATTAGAATCTATCTCCACTTGAATACGATAGAGCCTTGAAAAAGTGGCACTTAAGGAAGGTAGTTCTGCAGTTGCAAGAAACTGATTCTTGGAGGAGGCATAGGCAGGGTCAAGACCAGCAAGAAATGATGCCACCTTAAGTTGCTCTCTTTGGTGGCACCAAGTATCTATATCCTCAGCGTATGGCTGATACAAACCGAGCTCCTCCCATCGCCCGCCCTTTGACATAGCTATATTATTCCTTGAGGGATCTTCCTTGTTGCTTAACATGAAAGACCTCCTCATGCAATTCATATATCCTATTAGCATTCTTATCAGAGGCGTAAGATTCATACACCGAAGTGTAAACAACATGGGTTGACTTGAGCAACACCACATCTGCATAAATGTGGGGCTTCATACTATTCGAGAGCCATCTGCACCTGGGCATCCTCCTTGACCCACTCACATCTGGCTGCTTTGGAGGCTTCTCTTCAATGTATGAAGTTTGTCCTTAGGGACCAGAAAAATGGTGATGGAGGCTGACCACCAAATGCCACTTCACATCTGGCTGCTTTGGAGGCTTCTCTTCAATGTATGAAGTTTGTCCTTAGGGACCAGAAAAATGGTGATGGAGGCTGATCACCGAATGATGTTCGGACTTCCATTCAACTTATTGGTGGTAATTGAAGAACCACCAATCAGATCAGTCAGGGTGGATGCACGATCTGATACAGTAGACATCTCACTTGTAGTAGATTCAGCCGACTTTTTGCTTCCAACCATCTTGGACGATGGGAACCCACACAGAGAGGAAGAAAAGAAAAACCTCACAGGCAATCACTCACAATGCAGGAATCAAGAGCTAACCTGCTCTGATACCATGTGGAAATTGAGAGTCCAGATTTCTGGCTGTCTCCCACATCTATATTTATAGAATATTTACAACAAGTTTGTTGACAAACCTGATTACATAACAAACACTAACAAACACACTTTAACAAACTGAAACAAAAACGTTTAGAATCTGTAAGCAAACCCAACCATGACTTCCACAGTATCATTGGCATGAATAAAGATATGCAATGTGGAAGATTCTGTTGTTTCTGTAGTTAGGTTTATATCCCACTCAATTACAGCTTTATAGAAGTCGCTGATCTTTTTAGTTTAGCTTTCTGTGAGCTAGATTTGGCGAGAATTCAGATCGTAATGCCACTGCTTACTCAGTAAGTAATTCTGCTTAAATTTATATAAGAATTCGTGTTTACCAACGAGTAAAAATTTCTCTGTTTGCATTTTACTGGAAAAATCAAATCACTCTATTCCATATTTGCCCGTCATGACAAGTTCTTGACTTATTGCAGAGAAGCTGTATTCTCTTACTTTGGTTCAACTAATTGGTTAACACTTCAATGCTTTAAAACTAGATGTTGTAGGGAGGAAGCTGATGAATTATGCAGAACATTGGAGTTGAATGAAGGGAAGACCCGCACTGCATCTGAGGCAGCTGATTTGTTGTACCACTGCTTAGTGCTGCTACAAAGTACGGGTGCAACAACGGAAGAAGTTTTTGAAGTCTTGAGAAAGAGATTTTCTCAGTCAGGCATTGAAGAAAAGAACAGTAGGAAGTCTTAGCAAGGAAGCCGAGTTAGAAGGAACCTCACAATTCGTTGCTTTACTCTTGTTTTTCTTCCGAGGTGGGATAACGAATTAAGATATTTTGGTTGCTCTATCATATTTCCTAGGACACGACCACAACTGGAGGCTATTCTATGAAGATGTTTACGGGATATGGATTGTACACAAACAAGTGAGTCTATTATGTTGTACTTGTTCCTAGATCAAATGTCAGCACCAAGAATTTTTACGCTTTACAGCGATAATTGTCTGTATTCATGTCTGACTAAATGAAGCTCTTCAATCACATGCTTCATGGCAATGAATGCTGTGTCTTCATTACGCAATTGGTACACATAAGACTGGTGAACAATCAGATGATATTGCTGCTTCATAAAAACAAGACAATATGGCATCAGGGATTTCTACCAAATTTCCTTGAAACCACCTTCAAAAACCAATGGCAATCAACGGTACGTATAAACAATGATTCTTCACAATTCTACTTGTCTTTGCACCCTCACTAAAACCTCAGGACTGCAGATGCAACAGTCAGTTTTTAGCTATGGTAGTTCAATGTCTTTTCTTTTTCTTGCTTATCAACATCAAACAAAACATATTACCAGCAGGAAAATTGTAAGTAACTTGATCAACCTTAAACCAAACTTTACCCAGGCTCCTTCCGACCCCTCTAACCTTCATCAAACTCCTAACTCGCGCGTGTTTAGTCCAAGAACCAGTAGCACCATACAAGTTCGAAAGAAGAACCAGTCCCCATCATGAGCAGGATCAAGCTGCTGTAGTTTCCTGGACACTTGCTCAGCCATCGCATGCGTAACACAAGCACCAAGCAGAGTCCTCGATATGATTGAAGTGGGCTTGAGGGCATCAGAGATACTCCGGCTTTTGCCAAGAACAATTGCACATATAACGTCTTGCACAAGAGCTGCGATCATGCTACTAAGATTAATGCCCTGCCCGGGATTGGCCGAGGCAAGCTCTGCAATCTGGTTCACCATTTTGTCAACCTTTTCTTCTCGAATGCTTCGACTCATTTCGACTCTCTTGCTAGACAGAAACTCAACGATGTAAAGCCGGGGGATATGCCTCCAGGAGTCGCCATAGGGAGATAAGGCAACGTCAAGACAGTTGTAGGTTAACTTCTTGAAAGACATTCTCTGAGACCGGCTACAGAAACCAAGATCATGGGTCTTGGTGGTGACCTTCTTGGCCAGCTCCCGAGAGGAGAAGACGACGACCGGCGCTCGCCCTAGCTCGAGGACGATGATGTTCCCATACTTGAGAGACATTTGTTGCAGTGACCGGTATGGGTAGCGGCCGAGTCGGTGCAGGTCCAACAATGGGAAGGGATCTAGGACCTGGAGGAGTCTTCAATGAGCTACGTCTACTATTGTGTTTGGAGATCCAGCGCATAATGATCAACAGGAAAGGGGATCAGAGAAAGCCCTGAAGTGCTAACTAGCCGAATGATTCGACTTGTGTTCGAGTTCAGCTCAAATAGTTCGAAATTCATTCGAATCTGATTCGAAATTGATCGAGTTTTGAATATACATGTTTTAGCTCGACTCGAATATTTTTTATGTATTTGAACTCGACTCGACTCGAATAAACTTAAACTATTTGATTTTTTTATAAAAATATGCACCTATCATCTCAACTATCTCACTTATTTATTAGTTTATTATAGATAAATAAATATAATTAGTTATAATTAAACTTATTAGTATATTATATATATAATATAAAAATTATATTATTATATTATTTTATCGAGTCGAGTTCGAGTCGAGCTATAAATCGAGTTCGAGTCAAATTCGAGTTATAACCGAGTTGAGTCGAGTCGAATACGGCCTTGCTCAAATTCGGCTCGTAGGATTCGAGTATTTAAATATCGAATTTCTAGTCGAGTCGAATCGAGCCAAACATTAAATACTCACGAGCTGGCTCGCTCAATTAACAACCTAGTTCCCTTTTGAGGTTAAGTGGGTGAGATCAGATATTTAGTATAGCAGGTTAACTTGCTGTTATCCATCAAATGACTGGATATGATCTTCTACTACCAATGAATAATTTAGTTTTTGGGTCCCCCCTCCCATCCTCGCCATGTATTTCACGAGAATATATATAAACCCTCGTTCTATATATATATATATATATATATATATATATATATATATATATATATATATATTGATGGATATGTGCA
>JAVDBV010002961.1:0-13332 GCA_032619315.1 Piper longum
CCGTCAGCGCCCCGTCCTCCCTCTGCCCTATCTATCGCCACTATTCGGAATCAGTTGATTTGGATCGATTCCAGAATAGGCTCGAATTGTGCAAAATCGACTTAAATCGGTTGACACAAAGACCGATTCGTATGAAGACCGATTTACCTAATTTTTTGAATAAGAAAGCCTCCGATTTTATTTAAATCGGCCTTTCGAGTGGAATTGGCCGATTTTTGCAACTCACACGGGCACACCTTAGATGGACTCAGCTTAATTTTTTGGATATCGATATTGTATATTAAATACAATGTTTTACATATGTTTTATATAACCATTCAAATAAAATACAAAAAATAATAAATGTAATTATATTAAAATAATAGTTTTACCTGATAATATATGTAATATGTTTTCAAACAAATTATTTGGCTTATAATTGAATCGAAATTGAGCTATTTAAACTTTTATAATTAATTTTAGCTCAAATTATATAAAAAGATTATATATTAATAATGCTTGAGGTTTCCTTTGTCAACTCCAGCTCGACTCAAACTTTAACTAGAGTCGAATCATTCAATTAGCACCCCTATATACATGAGCAACTTATTAGCTAGTTTGCGAGGAAAATGTATTCTCGGCCTGACTTTATAGTTGAATTTTAGCGGTTTAGAGGTTGAATAAATGTTGGGATCAAAATTGGTAGCATGATAAATTGTAAACATAGTTGAGAGCGGATTAGAGAGTTGAGTTCAATTGGGTTTCGAAATTAGGGTTCAATAAACATATTTCGAGATAAATAGTTGAGAAACAAGTTGACATAAATAAAATGACACTCAACTCGATCACTACTCTAATTTTCTACGACTCTATGTTAAACTTTAATAGCTCAAAGTTGATTGAGCATGGAATGAACGTGACATCGTACAAATGCTATACACATGAGTCAATTCTCACCTCTACCCCATTTTTTATAAAACTCTTTTAATCCTCCTATCTAAATATATATGCTCCTCCAAGGCAAGGGACGTGAGAGATTCATTTTTGACCAACATATACACATTTCTTCACAAAGCGATCAACAAGCTGAATCAAAGGTGCATGCGCATGTGTAACGATCTGTCCCAAAGTATAACAAAACAAGTCTAAGTCATTTCTTTAAAAGTAGTTAATCAAATTAAAGATGTACAGAATATTATTGTAGTAAATATTTGATATAAGATTAAATTAAGAGATTTCACAATCTACCCACCTTAGAAAATTTCGTTCCCGAAATTCTTATACTTGGCCTCTTATTAACCCTAGCCCATAACCTTCTTTGACCTATGACCAGCAACTTAGCTAATATTTATAGTCCAACCCCTTATTTAAAACGGAATCAAATTGCTCTAATACCAATTTTAACAACCCGGTCCAAAGTGAAACGTAATAGATCTAAGTTATTTTTTTAAAAGTGGTCAACTAAGTTAAAAAATCTATATTTTATTTTTACTTATAAATAAGATCTTATTATATTATGTATTAAATGTACGACTAAATTGATGAATTTCACTGCACTTGTCTGGTCCGATCGTTTAACGACTAGTTCCTTGTTGCTACATTCATCTAGCCTAAACCGTAAAAATAATATCATGATCTTTTTAAAATCTTTTTTAACTTCAAAAACTCCTCGGTGATTTTTTGAGTCAAATTTTCCTAACCAAGTAACAAAAATTGTTACAATATATTATTAATTTTTTATATGCGCGTGTGAAATTCAAAGGTTGAGTTTTTTAAATATGTCCCACGCACAAAATAATGGGCCTCTTAAAGGCCCCTGGCCCAACAACTATAATGGGCCTAGCAAAGATCACATCAATCTAGGGCACCATTCCCCCACCACCCCCTTCGTCTTCGTCGGCTAGGGTTTCGTCGTTGGACGCCGAATCGGAGCTCCCCGCTCCCCACCTTCGACTCTTTGTTGTTGTTGGTGATGGGGAGAGAACGGGAGGGTCCGACGTCTTCGCCTTCGCCGTCGCCGCAGCAGCAGCAGGCGTCGTTCACCATGGAGGAGATCGTCGCCGTGAATCCCTACAACCCCGACATTCTCTCCGATCTTGAGAACTACGTCAATGAGCAGGTTGACTCCATCTTTTTTGCACTTTTTAGGTTGTATCTTGAACCAGTGCTTTATCGATTCGATCGGGTGATTGGGTTGGGAAGTTGTTGCTGCTATTGTTGTACTTACTAGTGATGCTATCCGCTGCTAATCTTTCATGTTCCTAGCTTGAATGAATAATATGCAGACATTTTCTTTGTCACTCCTGATTCGTAATTGTGCTGCATCTTCAATTTGGGGGTGATTGGATGAGGAAGTTGTTGCCTTTGCGTTATTGAAAATTGTTGGTAGCTACTTCCACTGTCTTTTGTGTTCTCAGTTTGAATGTTTCATTCTGCCTAATTGGGCGGAATTTGTTAGTTCCCAACATTTTGCTTGCCTTTAGTAGTATCTGGATGCGACATCAATTCATTCGGATTGTTGGGTATGAAAGTTGTTGCTTCTGTGCTATTGGTTCTAGCTGATACTGGCCTTTGGTGCTCTTACTTTGAATGTTTTCTCATGCACAGTTACACAGACTTAAATATGTTTGGATACCTCTTTAATTCTTCTGGAACATTGGATGTGAAAGGTGTAAATTTTGTACAATTGATGGTAGCTGCTGCTTCCCCTTTGTGTTCTTAGCTTGAATGTTTAGGCATGCCTATTTACACGTCGTTGATTTATGATGCCTAGTTGCACGTCAATGTTTCTTTTACGACCATTTGTTTTTCTTACTTAGCATTTTATATGTCATCAATGCATCTGGAATGCTGGATGGGATATCTGTTGCTCTCTACTATTTATGGTAGCTCCTAGCCTGCTACTCCCTGTTCATGTTCTTAGCTTGAATTTTTCATTTTGCTTAGTTTTTTGTTATTGTTTCTCTCGTGACCTACTTGTTTATATCTGTTTCTTGCTGACTTTATGACTGGCTTAATTGTAGTATGTGATTGCGGTCACTGCTATCAGAATTACTGTGTTTCTAGTTGTTAATAGTTAATGTAAGCAGTACATTGTGTTGACGGAAGTGCTTTCTACCTGCGTGTTATCTTCTAGGTTTTTTCACAGACTTACAGTTTGGATGTTAATCTCTGCCTGCTCCGTCTTTATCAGGTAACTCTACCATGTCAATAAAAAAGCGTGCCAAACTCATTGAGAACTGTAATGACACTATGTCAACTTACATAACTAACGTTTTTTTATTATTTTTTGCCCTGCGCAGTTTGAACCAGAACGTTTGAGTACTCAAATTCTTACTCGGATTTTGGTTAAGGTTTGTGGAAATTTATGCTACCTTAGGATATGGATATATTGATTATCAAATATTGATGATGTCCTTGTCTACACAGGCTTTGATGGCAATGCCAGCCCCGGATTTCAACCTATGTCTATATTTAATTCCAGAACGCGTGGTATGTTTTTTTTTTCTTTTATCATATCATATCTATTAGAATTATGATTGGCCTAGATAGTTCTGACGTTTCTGAGAAATACATCCTCATTGCATAAAATTAGTTGGTTGTATTGCATATTTTGAAGCAGTTCCTCTTTCTGATCTTTATTTATTTTTTTTGTTTTTTGTAAACAGCAAATGGAGGAACAATTTCAAACATTAATAGTTCTCTCTCATTATCTTGAGGTATGTATCATATTTGATCTATTAACTATGTTTACCAGTAAGTTCCATTTTGTAAGCCTTATCCTGCATTGATTCCAGACAGCAAGATTTAGACAGTTTTGGGACGAAGCTGCCAAGAACCGGGGTATGCTAGAAGTTATTCCTGGTAATGAACTTGTCTAGAAAAGAACTTTATTTTCTTTTGTCTAAATCCACTTATTTTCCTAATTTTTTACTTTTTTGTGTAAACAATAAATTTGTTACTTGTGTTGGTCTTTACTGTGCCCTGAAAATCCTGACCAGGGTTTGAACAAAGCCATCCAAATATTGGATTTTGAGAAACGTTAAGAATGTTTGGATATATATATTTTCATAATGCATTTTTTGTTTTCTTTTGTGTGGTCTAAAATACTTGTCTGTAGCATATTATGTATGGTCATCTAAATCCACTTATTTTCCTAATTTTTGCTTGCTCTTTATGGGAGCAATTAGTTTGTTACTTGTGTTGGTCTTATTTATGCTCTGGTAAATCTTATCAGGGTTTGAACAAGCCATCCAAAACTATGCCATTCACGTCCTGTCCTTGACTTATCAAAAAGTTCCTAAGCCAGTGCTTGCTGAGGTAAGTTTGATTCATATTATCATATATATGGCATTAGTGATAGACGCAGTTTCATCTATCTGTTTACGTCTTCTTGTGAACACATGATAATCGATTCCTCATGGTGTGCATTAGGCAATCAATGTGGAAGGTCTTTCGCTTGACAAGTTTCTTGAACACCGAGTGGCAAACTATGGTTGGGTAATAGAGAAGGAACATGGTAAAGGCCAGCTTATTGTCCTGCCAAGCAATGAGTTCAACCACCCTGATCTCAAGAAGAACACAAGCGACACCATACCCTTAGACCATGTAACCCGCATATTCCCATACTTGGCTGATCATATGTCTTGAGGGATTGTAGAAAAAGATAACGTGGATTATTTCTTTCATGAACCCAGCATTTCACCTTTGATCTGATTTCTCATATGGTAAGAAGAAGCAAGGCGTGTAAATTTTTTGTGTTTTTGCTGTCGAGAGTTGAAGTTTGTACTGTTCCAGTTAAGATGAATTGCAAATTGAAGGACATTTATTCTATGACCTTTTAGTTCTGCCTGGCGCTGGCAGACGACGGCATAAAGCATGGAAGGATGGAGTTTATATTTGAGGTTGGATTACAACTTCACGAATTTACGTTATATCTGTTTTTTTGCTATGTCAATGAGCAGCAAGCAGCATATGCAATGTGATTGGATATTGCACCTTTGGGGCTGCTGCTGGAGTGCAATATCTGCCCCTGATCTTCGCCAGCTAATAGGCGATGCAAACTTCTAAATCTCGTCATTTGCTTAGTTAGCAAGTTGCTGCCTTTGAAGCGTCCATTAGGTTTTGGCAAGGTTTTCATGAAGTCGGGTGAATTTTATGATGCAAATCTGGACAAGTTAGAATTTGAGGCAATGATTGTCGTAATTAGCAAGTTTGTGTTATGTAAGCAAGCATCCATTATGGTCCAAAATGCTAGATAATGTCTTTAGCTAGCTGGATAAATCCTAATCATATGAACGAAGAGGATGCATCAATGCAAAGCGTACTCAGAATTCTTAATTAATCAATAATCTCAACTCCCAAGGACGGTTAAAATATTTTCCTAAAAGAAATGCTGGTTTTAGCTACAGCAGTATCGTAGTTTGGCAAGTACCCATTTGCAGAGAGGTCACACTGGCATACTGCCATTACCCAATAATAGGCTATTGGACAACCCATCTCTATATGATGAAAGATCTTCCTTGTATTATTATTATTACTTCATATATATATGATGGGTTCTGACTATGCAACATCTGGTTCAAATCACACTGGCATGTTGTTGGCATGGCCATGACAAACTCCCAATCTTGGATTCATCTTGACCTGCATGAAACCTCGTCGCATTGCATATTATCTGATCAGTCAAAAGTGTAGGACATGGTTTTGGATATTTGGATAAGGTTTTGTAGATTGTGGGCAGGAATATATTGCTTTCTTTTATACAGTCTTGGGCGTGAAATCTGCCCAAGCAGTCATCGTCCCATGCTATTCATCTTTATAAAAATATTGCACATGACAATGCCCCGCTAATTTCGGTGGCTAGTCAAAGGGACAATTTCACGTACACAGTTTTTACAAGATATTAGCCATTGTAAATGTAATATTTGTCTCGTTTGGGTGTGGCTGCTAGTATTATGTGTCGTCTCCCAATTGCCCGGTGATATTATTAACATACATAAATATAAAAAATAAGTGCATAAATTGCAATTTTGTTCTAAAAAAATGATGGGTATTGATCTAGATGTGGTGATCATGTCGAAGGTTAAAGTTCTAGGCCACATGGTTTGGACTTGGGAAAGAATAAGCTACAGGAATTTGTTGACTTGGGTAGGCATTTAACCTGTTGGCATACCTTGTTTTTGACTGGAGACCATAATTTGATGGCTAAAAAATGTTTCCGGGAGGTAATATTAGATATCATCACAAGCTTCCTTGCAATGTATGAAAATCCACATCATGAATAGACCTCACTGGATAAAGTTGTGGATCAAATTGAAGAAGGGGGATCCCATGTCTTGGTATTGGTACTTCCTTGAAAATGGAGGATAATAGATAGCTGCAGAAAGATCACTTCCTAACTTCCACATTCAGATCAGAAACCTAACTCAAGTTTTGTGCTTCATATGTCAAAGTATGGTTGTCTCTTCATGAACTGATCAACCAATTGAACTCCACCACCTTGACACAGTGGGTGAAACATCAAGCTTTCAACAAAACAAAGCAAGCTCTGTGGCCACACTTGACCTTCAACAATTAACTCAGATATTTAGACAATATTGCCATTACCCAATAAGAGCTGGGTATGGATAATCCATGGAACATGAGTTTTTTTTTTATTCCGAATTATAGAACATGAGTTGGTCGGATTGCCATAGCTTCATGTATAAACAACAATCTGAAAAAAATAAATCTAAAAGCAGTTCTAGATTTCTTCCCTTTTTCAATCTCTCTTTTTCTTTTCTAATGCTTTTCATTAGTCTTGTCTGTCTTTGACATCAGACGAGTGATTAAAGCCGACAAAGTATCGCATTTATTGAACTATTTGGACATAAATACCTCTTGATTCAAGTATAATAAAATAACTCATGTTTTGTGCATATTTTGTGTATAATTCTTTTGACTCTATTTAATTATTTTTTAAAAAAATAAAAATTTATAAAGTTTAAATATAGTAACTCATGATAAAAATATTATTTTTTTCGATCCAACTTCCACTAAGTAGCTTTTTTTTATAACCTATATAATTTAAAATTGCAAAAAATATACAATAAATTATAATAAAATTCTCAATTTCAAAGTTTTTTGAAAATTTTAACACAATTCTAAAAACAAAAAAATAATTAATCATATGAGTTATCATATGTTTTATAATTTATTGTAGTTTTTCCTTTATTTTTTAATAAAGGAAGGTGACTTGATGGAAGAAATACCGATGCACTAGAAAAAATATGGTGAAGAAAATCGTATATAATACAATATCTTTCATACAAAATTATAATATAAATTATTTGAATTTATTATATAGTTAAAGTAAGAGATAATTCATAATTATAATTAAATTAATAATCTTATATATCCAATCTCGACCATTATAATAAATTAACAGTCATTATAAGAAATATAATTTATAGTTATAATTATATTAAAAATTTTATAGATCTAATCTCAACTATTATAATAATTTAACATTTAAAGTTATTTTTCCACTAAAAATCGGAGACTGGCCGCATGTAAAAAAACCATCTTTTTGTATGGTATTAATTAATAATAAATAGATAAATATATAGATAGGTTAGATAAGACTAGGGGTGTAAACGAGCCGAGCCGAACCGAGTAGGGATGTGCTTGAGTTTGGCTCGTTATAAAACAAGCCGAGCCGAACTTTAATGTAAATGAGCCGAGTTTTAATGTAAATGAGCCGAACCGAGCCTGTCCAAAATTTATGTTGTTTGGGCTTGGTTCGAGCCGAATTCGAGCCGAGCTCCAGCCGAACTCGAGCCTAACGAATGTTTATATGCTCAACTTATATAGGATAAAAAAAAAAAATTGAACACTATATAAGTTTAATATGACCTTAATAGTATTTACGAGCCGAGCCGAGCCGAATATTTTTTTAAGTTTGAACACATCGAGTTCGAGTTTCGAGCCGAGTCAAGCTGAATACTCCTTTGCTCGAGCTCTGTTCGTTATTCAACGAGCTTATCTATTTCGAGCCGAGTATTTTTTCGAGCACGAGCCCGAGCAGAGCCGAGCCAAACGTAAAAAGCTTGTGAGTAGGCTTGGCTCGTTTACACCGTAGATATTCTATGTCATTTTCTTAAGATAAGTTTTTTTTGTTTTGGGAAGAATAAATTGTTGTAAATTGATCATTTTCTACACTTGTGATGATGACGTGGGCCAACTAAAAACCTACCCTTTTTTTATAAGGAATCTAATTGGTCTAATTATTTTATTGGGAGTGTGGGCCACTTTCCCTACACCTGTCTTGGAAACAATGGGTAAATAATTCAACGGTTTTCCGGTCAACAATCCATAGTTCTTAAAATATTTTTTACAGTATAAACAATGCTAAAAAGATATAATTAAATATCTATTAGCAAACAAGTTTCCAAAGTTTTAGTTATATTTATGCTCAATATTAATAAATTTAAATTAAAAATAAACTAATTATAATAGAGTCGGGCTCGATCAAATTATTATGGGGCATAACTAAGGATATGTCCGATCAGATTGTAGTTATATATGTATTTAATTTAATTTAAAAAATTTAAACATAAATTTGACTAAAATATAAAGATTAAATTTATTTTATTTAATATATTTATATCTAATTTGAATTTGTAAAATTTATATTCGATCTAATCTGACCCGATTAATTATAATAATACAAATAATATAAATTTTAATATGAAAATAAAGAAAAAAATTTAAAAATATTATTTTTAATATATATAAAGTATGATTTAAAAAAATAACACTTATTCAGACCAATTAAATATGAATCAAATCACCCTAAATTTATATATAATCCAAATATTTTTAAATATATTATATATTAAAAAAATTAAAATTTGATACAAAACTATTTCGAATCAAATTCAAATAAAATTAGATATCGAATATCAGAATCCTTGACACCACCCCACCAAGAGCCGCCTTCAATTTTGACAATTTTTAGTGGCTACCAAAATCCTTAAATTTCCACAAACCTCCGAGTCAACTCGGACAACTCGGTCTTCGAAGTTCGGCCCCACCCTTTAAACAGTTGACGCTTCCCACCAAACCATGCAGAACCAGGGAACGCATTGCAGAAGCAGAATCCAATCCAAGCAAGCTTTTTCAACAACAATAACAAATCTAACATTATAATTATTATTATTACTATTATTATTACGATTATTACTACAATCTCTTTGCATTAACAATGTTTTTATCAGAAAAACAAAAAAAAAAAAAGAAAGGTAGAACAGTCGCAACTCTTGAGCATCAATCGAAACCGCCCATGGCAAGAAGGCAATGGTTTTGAGGAGGTTGCGTGGAAACGAGGTGGCCATGATGGTTCCCAATCCGTCGTCAATGCAACGTACCATGTAGCAGGAAGATGGGCAGTAGTGTTGCATCTGTTGATGGCTACATATAAACATTGAACAACCCGCTCTCATCTTCATTGCGGTTCATTGCGTTCTCTGTATCTGTTATTGATTCTTGAGTTCGGCGTTGTTCGTATTCTGCTTTTATTTCCTCCGTTCTAGCAGGTACGGATCATTGGCTGTGATACATAAAAAGAATTATTTTTCTTTTACTTAGTTTTTTTTTCCTGTGGAATATTGAGTTTTCTTGCTGATCTTGTGGGAGGAGTAAATGGGTCGTTCATAAATTTTTTAGTGCAAAGCTATAGATTGAAAAGTACCAGTCTTTTTTTGTTGGGTGATCTCAGCTGCGGTCTGGGGAGAAGTCTTTGTTCTTGTTCAAAGTTGCGTATCCGAATCGGCTTTTTTTACTGGATGTGAACTTCTAGATGCTGATCTTTTCTTAAATAGATCAATCTGATGCCCATTCTTTCGTTCTTATCTGTTGCAGCACTTCAGTAGATCACAAAGAGGGGAGTCATGGCCGAGCCTAGGCTAACTCGGGCATATAGCCTGCGAGAGCGGTTGAGCGACACTCTTTCTGCACATCGGAACGAGCTCTGCAGCATCCTTTCGAGGTTTCTTGATAGATCTTGATCATTAGACTTTGGTGATCGAAGGAGTGTTGGTGTGTACTCTTCTTGGTAGCTTGCTTAGACGAGGTTGGTTCAATTCTTTGCAGGTATGTGAACCAGGGGAAGACTGTCCTCCAACCTCACCAGCTGCTGGCAGAGTTTGAGTCTGCTGTGGTGAAGGATGCAAAAACCTTGAAGGGTGGGGAGTTTGAAGATATCTTGAAAGCCACGCAGGTCATTTTTTTCTTCTTCTTCTTCTTCTTTTCTATATTTTTTGTAATCTCACAAGAAAGGCAAGATTTCAGCATTGATTTCATCATATATTGTAGTCACGGAAACTTACAAGCTTGGTTTTCTGTATCTAGCTATGCCTTTTTGGTTATGATAGAGGTTGATTCATGGGTATTTCACCAGGAAGCTATTATCTGCCCTCCACTGGTTGCTCTTGCCGTTCGACCTAGGCCTGGTGTTTGGGAATATGTGCGTGTGAATCTCAGTGAGCTGCTTGTCGAGGAGCTCAGCGTCCCTGAGTATCTGCAGTTCAAGGAACAGCTTGCTGAAGATGGGTAAGACTTTTGGTCCCATAATGCCAATCCTACCATACAAAAGTCCAATTCTGGTTGTGATCTTGTACGTGCTCTTTTGGGTGTAGATTTAAAGATAACTTTGTTCTTGAGTTGGATTTTGAGCCTTTCAATGCATCATTTCCTCGCCAAACACTTTCCAAATCGATTGGAAACGGTGTGCAGTTCCTCAATCGGCACCTTTCATCGAAAATGTTTCACGATAAAGAGAGCTTGCATCCTCTGCTTGACTTTCTGCGCTCGCACAGTTACAAGGGCATGGTAAGTATTCTACCAATGATTTATCTTCTGATCTCTATTTTCGAGATCCTGACAAAGGATTGGTTGCTTTTCTGACTTCTTCCAAAATTATCTGCAGAGTATGATGGTGAATGATAGAATCCACAGTCTTGGCACCCTCAAAAGTGTTTTGAGGAAGGCAGAGGATTTCTTGTCAAATGTTGCCCCGAATGCCCCATACTCAAAATTTGAGAACAGGTAAGAAGGATATTTTTTGTCGTTAATTTCAAATTTTTGTTTAGTGTTTATCTACACGTCTACTGCTCGAAATTGATGTTGGATGAATGATGGTTTCATTTGGTTTTTTTTTACATTTTAGATTTCAAGAGATAGGATTAGAGAAGGGATGGGGTGATAATGCCGGACGAGTGTCAGAGATGATTCACTTGCTCTTGGAACTGCTTGAAGCACCTGACCCATCTACATTGGAGACATTTTTGGGGAGGATTCCAACGGTTTTCAATGTTGTTATTCTTTCTCCCCATGGGTACTTTGCACAATCTAATGTATTGGGTCTGCCTGATACTGGTGGTCAGGTACTTAAATTTACGTTACCAATCCTCCTCTTTACCATCTGTCAATTCTACCAGCTTTCTTAATGCCACTTTTATGCTGTATGCAGATTGTTTATATTTTGGACCAAGTTCGAGCTTTGGAGAATGAAATGGTTCTTAGGATCAAGCAACAAGGGCTTGATATCACACCTCGCATCTTAATTGTATGTTTGGAGTAAATACATTGTTTTTTTGCAAGAGAGGTCACTTTTTATAATTTATATACTTTATTAAACGCAATGCATTTCTCTTGATCATGTTTTCAATGTTATGGACTACATGTTGAAGTACATTATTTTGGTTGGGAATCCAGGTTACCAGATTGCTACCTGATGCAGTGGGAACTACCTGCGGTCAGCGTCTTGAGAAAGTCCTTGGAACTGAACATTCAAGTATATTGCGAGTCCCGTTTAGAAATGAGAAAGGTATTTTGCGTAAATGGATATCAAGATTTGATGTCTGGCCATATTTGGAGACCTTCTCTGAGGTAGAGAAACATCTACTTTGTTAGTTATTGTGGTTGATGAATATCTCCTTTTGTAAACTGTATTGTGTTGTGATGAATGATTTACATTCTCATTGCCTTATAATAGGACGCTGCCCATGAAATTGCTCTGGAGCTACAGGCAACTCCAGATCTCATTATTGGAAATTACAGTGATGGAAACCTAGTTGCCAGTTTGCTTGCACACCGTTTAGGGGTTACACAGGTCTGCTGGATTATATTTACTTGTTTTACATGTTGATTATGCTTTTTGTGTATGCTTTTGAGGTCTAATTATGTTTTTAATATCAAATAGTGTACTATTGCCCATGCACTTGAGAAAACAAAGTACCCAGATTCAGATATATATTGGAAGAAATTTGATGAGAAGTACCATTTCTCTTGTCAATTTACCGCTGACTTGATTGCCATGAACCATACTGATTTCATCATCACTAGCACATACCAGGAAATTGCTGGAAGGTAAATCACATTCTTAATTATCTTAGAAATCAATCTTTTAAAGTTACAATACTGACGAAGAGCACATTATCTTTGTATCTAACTGTTTTTGTGAACTGATACTTTCAGCAAGGATACTGTAGGACAATATGAGAGTCACACTGCCTTTACAATGCCTGGATTATACAGAGTTGTTCATGGCATTGATGTGTTTGATCCCAAGTTCAACATTGTCTCACCTGGTGCAGATATGGCGATATATTATCCATATTTTGAAGAGAAAAGGCGACTTACCTCACTCCATCCGGAGATTGAAGAACTACTGTATAGCCCTGAACAAAATGCAGAACACATGTACGTGCCTTTCTCCCTCTCTTGATGATGATCTTTTTTGTTTCATAATGCAAACGTACTAACTAAAAACATGTCTGTTAATCTAAATGCAGTGGCAGGTTGAGCGATCGCAATAAACCAATCATCTTCTCTATGGCAAGGCTCGATCGTGTGAAGAACTTGACTGGACTAGTTGAGTGGTTTGGTAAGAATGCCAAGCTCAGGGAGCTTGTTAACCTTGTGGTGGTTGCTGGAGACCATGGCAAGGAGTCCAAGGACCGCGAGGAACAAGCTGAATTCATGAAGATGAAGGATTTGATTGAGACATACAAATTGCACAACCAGTTCCGTTGGATATCTGCCCAAATGAACCGTGTTCGAAACGGTGAGCTATATCGTTGCATTGCCGATACAAAAGGTGCTTTTGTACAGGTATTGTCTTCATATGTAGGTCATTTCAACTATAGACTGCACATATAAACTTCGCTTGATCTGATAGAAGTTGTCGTTGTAATTTTGCAGCCTGCATTGTATGAAGCCTTTGGACTTACGGTGGTTGAATCTATGACCTGTGGATTGCCCACATTTGCTACTGTCAATGGAGGGCCTGCTGAGATCATAGTTCATGGA
>JAVDBV010002962.1:0-16395 GCA_032619315.1 Piper longum
GCCCCGCCCCCCACAGTCGCTGCCCCCCACATTGTCACCCACCCCCCGTCACCTCCCCGAATCGGCCTCACCACCTCGTTCCCTACTGCCCTCCCAAATCAGCTCAAATCGGCTGATTCATAGACCGATTTTTACCATGACCAGTTTGCATACTTTTTTGAAGTGGAATCGGCCGATTTTTACAATCATGGGTGGAGAGAGCAATTGAGAATGTTGGATACTTGTTAAAGCTTTCCGAGAGCTACAAACTTCGCCTTACTTTTCATGTTAGTTTCCTGAAACATGTTCATGATGATTTAATCAATCCTAGGAGAGCTAGTCGTAAGAGAGCTCCCCCTACTATCCCGGCTACAATATGAGAAGAAAGTGGGAAAGATTTTGGAGCATTGGCAGGTCAATCAAGGGGCTTGAAATAGGAGGACGAAATATTTGATTAATTTGGACAGGGGAGTTGAGGAGTGAGGCTGGCTAGGAAAAGAATGTGGACTTGTGGCAATATGAAAGGAAGATCAAGAAGTACTGGAAATGATTAACCCTCTATTGGCTCTCATTGGTAGGGGAAAACTATTATGGGTCTAACTCATGGACGTTCCATATATCTAGGGTTTGATTGTTGTTCCTAGATATCCCACATTCTCGAGGGATAGTGGTTGCTATCCATAGTGGTGGAAACAACTAACTGACACTAACACGTCTTATAGTTTCATGGATGATTTTGGTGCATGGATGCTGTTGGGATGCCTATGATTGCTATCTGAGAGCTACCAAGGCTGGAATAGCGTGATTTGTTGTTTGGAATCCTAGAACAGCCCATCCAGTGGCAAGGAGTGTCATCTGGTTGACATTTGGGTTACCCAGCAAAGTGCGCTATTCGGCTTCAAGAGAAACCTCAAATTACTGAATTGCGGAATTCAGGTTCGAGCATGGCTGGTTTCAGTTTTTGGCGTGCTGAGATGTAATGTTCGAGCATGCCGGGAATTCAATTTCAGCATTTGGAGTACGGTGCTAGCGTGAGGTCGCTGCCTAGAATGATGCTCCCGAGTAGCGGTATTTGGCTAGCGGCAGCAAATAGCAATATCGGTTTACAGCAGTGGCGCTATGTCTGGCTTTAGTTGCTGCAAAATTACAGCAAGGCCGAGAATTGAAATAGTAGTACGCCGGGCTTTGGTTGCGGCAAATGGCGAGCAGTGGCAGACTTCAAATTGCAGCAGTTGGCAGCCGAGTGAGGTTTCCTAGCGGCACTAGGCTTTCCATCGCCGGTGGGATTTTTCGGCATTGGCTGCCCATGTTCGATTTTTGGTGAGTGGTGACGATGGGACTTCTTGGGCACCTTGGACATTATCATGTTCTCAAGGAGGAGGTCTCAGACAGCATGTGGACGTGTGGTGGAACACAGACATCAAGATGGACTAGAATTTGTAGTCGAGTGAGAATGGTGGATGCGGGACCAAACCCTAGCCCTAATTTGGAGATAGGTTGCTAGGGTTTGGGTTTGGCCTTGGCTTGCTTCCACAAGCCAAGGGGATCAACCATTGGACCTATACATACCATGGGAGGATTGAACCAGGCTAGAACAGGTTGGAGATGATGCTGGGGAGAGTTGAAGCCGATCCGACTCTACTCTATTCCTGTTGGCTGGCTTGGATGATGTGGCAACTAACTCGGATTTGGATAACTTTGCAAGGTCGATCCAAAGAAGAGAAGACGTCGTTCTTTATGAGTTTGAGAGGGCTTGAGCCAGAGAAGGAAGAGGACGGATATCAAGGAGGAAGAAGACTCGGAATTGCCATGGCCGATCCTTCATGCTGAGTGGTTGGAACTTTGGATCTAGGGCTTCTCATTGTTGATCGAGATACTCTTTGCTTGCACGACCTTTATTGTGTTCGATTCCTGTTTGTGAGTCGAATTTCATGTGAACAAGTTGATCTTAGGGTCGATAACTTGGGTTGTGTGTGTAAGAACTTTTGTGAGTGGCGATTGCTCTTGGAGTCCTTGAACTTTTCTTTTAAAGGGGAGAGGCCAGGTAGTGGGTTTTTTATGTCCACAACCAGCAAGCATTCAAGGGAGTTGAATGTTTGTAATTTCTTGTTCTGAGTGAAATTAAGGTTGGGGGGGAAACCCTTAAACTATGTGTTTGTCACGTTCATAATTGTGGACGTTTGGTACCTGATTGTCAAACCCTGGCGGGATTCTAGGGTTTGTTGGTGCCGAGTCGGGGCTTGGTGGACTTGGTGTTAGAGTTTATTGGTCATATTTTTGTGTTAATTGTGACTACTTGGAGTGGTAAAGAGTTCAGGACATGTTTCATTCAAATCATTGGCAAAAGCCTTGTGTGGCACCTATTACTAGTCGTGTGCAAATTATTATTTCCAGTCGTCTGATTGTTGCCGGGTTCTTTTATATATTGTTTTCTGCGAGGAACTTGTGGAAGACTTCTGGGAAGAATACTCTACATAGGTGCTGGTTCTAGGGAGAAAATTTCACCTTAAATTCTATCCTATGACATTTACCATCATGTACCTTTTGTTGCAACCTTTCCAACTCCTTGAATCGGAGCTCTATCCTCCAATGGGAGCCTCGAAAAATCTGCCAAAAAGTTCCGGATTTCAGATGTGCGTTTCGAGAGGCCGAATTTGCAGCCTCATATGTCCATGGTTTGTTCTCTGTTTTGGATGTTGTCTTCTCAGTAAAGTTTCCCTTGCTGCTGTCTTTCATCTCCACATGACTGTTTGTTGATTGGATCTCAGAGGCGTCATGGGCATGCTTTGAAATTTTTCAAAAAAACTAGATTTATCGAGTTTTTGAGCAAATTTTCGACGTGATTCTGGACGATCGGAGGCATGCCGTCGGCCGTCATCATCTCCATTCTATTCCTTGAGTCGAGATCTTTCGTTTAGTACCAAAGTTGAACTGAGACCCGTTCTGTTTGTCGTCGTCGTTGCCGCAAAGAATGGGGAATATACCCCATGGCCGCTCTAGTTTGGCCCTATTCTGGCCAATCGCCTCTATGCCGTCATCGACCACCGTTGTCGTTCGACTGTGCCGGTCATGGACTGTCGAATGGTACCCTTTTCAGCCGGTGGTTTGCTGCTATTGGCTGTTGGTGAAGCCCCTATCATTTGTCGATTGCACTATGTCGCGGGGGTAGTTCTGTTCTTTTGCCCAGCATCTGGATATCTTCGTCTCTTCGTACCTGTTGTGGCAGCGATTTCTGGCTGATCCATGCTGGTTATTTTCCTAGTTTTGATCCCTAGTTTAGTTGATCTCTCTCGTTTGAGGTTTTTTGGTAATTCTCGACTCCTAGATTTCTTATATTTTTCTCGTGTGGACAATTATTAAAACTAACACTAGTTGAAAAACGGCTATCAGCCACTAAAAATTTGTGACAAACATTTGTGGTCGAAAATTAGTAGCCGGCTTGCAATCGCATTGAAATTGTACATGCTTGCCACCACCAAAGCAGTCACAAAATAATTTATAGAAGTTACTAACCGTTTTGTGACCATACTAGTGACGATAGGTTTATAACTGCTCTTTCCAGTTGCAAAAATTAAATTAGCTTCTGCAACCGGGTATGCGGTAGCCACACGATCGCTTTTTTAAAAATAAAACCGACCATGTGTTATATTTCTATTTATGATTGATATTTGTGGTTGCAACTATTCAACTCATTAAAGAAAAAAAGATCTGGGGGCCAAAGCCCCCAAATCCATCTTGAAGCCTAAGCCGCCGCTCACCACCTCATCGTTGCTGCTGGACATTGCCCCAGTGCACCGGTGACACTGCCATTTTGCCCCTCACCCCTGCCGTGCCACACCGAACTACTCACCACCACCGCCGTGCCACATAACCGGATGACATCTCTACCGCTGCTGCCATGCTACTCGCAGCCATGCTACACTGCTGCCAACCGCCTCCTTGCCATGCCGGCTGCAGAATGGTAAAAGATTGCAGTTTCATGAAATTGTTATTGATTAAGTGTGATAAATTGTGAGATTATGTTCTTTGGTGGAATTGTAGTTAATGCAATTGTTAATATTTAATTCATGCTTTTAAATTATTTTTAATGAGTCACCCCCAAATCGTCCGATCGTTGTGACCCTTATCGAGTATAATTATTGCGTATTAGTTGTAACTTCAAATCTCTTTAAATTTATTTTGTTATATATTCTTATTTATTTTAATTTATTTTTAGGGTTATGTGATGATTAGAACATTTTTATTTAAATCAATGTTTAATGATACACACGGTTTTAATTTAATATACATTGTATTTGTATTATGCATGATATGATGATTATTTAATCTTCGCTTTTAACTAGATGTACCACCTTTTTTAATTCATGATTTTAGGGTTATGCAATGATTAGGGCATGTTTATTTAAATCAAATTATGTTTAATGATACGTTTTTAATTAAATACATTTGTGTCATGGTAGACATGTTTTTGCTATTAAGTGGATATTTCATCTTTCAATTCACGTTTGGATTTGTCATATTTTAAATGATTAAGTGATGATTATTAAATTATCATAATTAAATACTAATAGTTCGTAGTAATTTACCCAACTAAGGTCATCTCTTGCAGATGTCTCTTGAGTCTGGCGATAACTTTGACAACTCCCCTATAGTCGGGCACTGAGTACCCACCCTGTTCACAGCTTCAAATATCCTAAACAGACATATGCCCTCTAGTTTTGCCGGCCATATGCCTGACAACCAAGAACAATAGGAATTTTTTATTGTTAAAAAAAATTAAATGAGGGAGAATTGTCTTTGATTGATCAGAGTTATGAATTCAGCTTACTTTAAGCCATATACTATTATAGTTCATTCTAATTTAATTTCAAATATCTCCATATATATTTTTCTTAATGGGACATGCCTCTTATAAATATGTACACACTGATGTATGCTATCTATATTATCGACACTTAAATTAACTTGTGGTGTTCTTGATTTCAGTCTCAAGTTCTATATAATGTTTTTTGACATGCATCAGTGTAGGGCATAACAATAACAAGAATATAAATGGCTGTGATTGGATGTATCAAAGGTCGTTAAGCAGAAGAATTTTCAATCCAGAGTGCGAACATGCGGTTGAGTCATTTCTTGATTTTGCATTCTGTCACACCAAAATTGTTAGCAATTTGCAAATTTTTGCTGTGTAATAATTGTGCCAATCGTTGGAATATGCAAATTTCTTATCCTTCATGTCAAGTAACATTTATGTTATTACGGATTTATGTGAGCTTACCATTTATGGACAGCTCATGGTGAAGGTTCAATGTCTTGTTATGAGTATGAAAGCTTAAGTTCAAGAGCAATGAAGGATAGTTTAGGTTTCAAAGGGGGTGATATATGATGTTGCTGGTCCAAATTTTGAGGACACATCAATCACCGTATGTCCATGAATTTACTAATGAACAACCTGCTCCATGTGCAATAGCATTTTATGATCTCATGAGTCAAAATGATCAAGAATTGTATCTGGGTTGTGATTATGCATCTCCTTTATATACAACAACAAGGTTATTAAATATAAAAACAAGTCCTAATGTTGCTCAAATAATATTTAATGGGTTTGTGTTATGAAAAATATCTTGCCAAGGAGAATAAGTTACTACGTTCTTTTTGTGACTCAAAGAAATTAATGAAGAAGTAAGGAATGAAGGTAGAGAAATTACATGTATGTCCAAATGAGTGCATGTTGTATTATAAAGAGACATCACACGTACAAAATTGTCTAAATTGCAAGTGCCCAAAATATAATTTATAAGTTAATGAAGGTGATAAACAGAAGAAAGGTGTCGCATCCAATGGGTTGAGACGTTTTCCTATAATTACTAGTTTACAAAGATTGTTCATGTCGTGGAAGACCATCGAACATTTGTCGTGACATGAAAAAAATCCAAGACTCCCGGGAGTAATGACTCGCACTGCACATAGCAAGGCATCGAAGCATCTTGATAGGCCCCTCTTTTGCATTGGATGCATTCAGTATGCGATTAGGATTGTGTGTAGACAGCTTTAATCCATTTGGGTATATGTCCAAGGCATATTCAGTCTAGCCAGCCGTTATCACTGTGTATAATTTTCCATCATGGATGTGCATGCCACACCAGTTTATATTCTTATCCTTCTTCATTCCTGGAAGAAATGGGCCGGGTCAAAATATTGATATATATCTAAGGCCCCTCATAGATGACTTGAAAGTGTTAAGGGCGGATGGTGTTGAGACATAAGATGTTTCACTAAAACAAAATTTTTCGATGCGTGCAACCTTTTTTATGGACAATTAATGATACCCCAGCTTATGGAGTTTTATCTGATTGGAGCACCTATGGAAGGCATGCTTATCCTATTTGTATGGAAAAAACTAAAGCTTTCCGCCATCAATATTGTGGCAAACACTCATGGTTTGATTATCACCGACATCTTCCCCTGATCACCTTTTGAGAAGGCAAGGATACTAGTTCTTCAAGAATAGGGGTGAAAAGGATGGACCACCACCAATATAAACAAGTGGACAGATCAAATCAAGAGTGGATTTCCTTCCAGATGTTTGATATGGGTCATACATGAAAATTAATAAAAGACTTCCAGGTTTTGGAGATGCTCATAATTGGCAGAGGATATGCATATTTTGGAAATTGCCTTATTGGAGCTCTTTCTTGGTGCAACATAATATCGATGTAATGCATGTGGAGAAAAACCTTTTTGATAACTTATTCTACATGTTGATGGGTGTAAAAGGAAAAAGGAACAAATATGATATTAAAGGTCGTAAAGACATCGTAATATATTGTAATCGACCTGAATTGGAGTTGATAGACAACAGGAACCACTTGTTGAAGCCTAAAGCCACCTACTCCATTAACCAGTAGGATGCACGTAAAGTTTGTTGATAGATTAGGACTTTGAAATTACCTGACGGTTAAGTTTCAAATATTGCAAATAGTGTCCATGAAGATTACAATATCAGTGGATTTAAAAAGCACGATTGTCATGTGTTCTTGTAGAGGCTTATGTTTGTTGCTTTCCATCATTTAATTCCTAATGCTCTATGGAATACAATAACAAAATTATGCTATTTTTCTAGAGACATTACATCAGCATTGTTGGTTGTTGAACATTGGGAGCAGTTGGAAAAGGGCATTCCACTAATTATGCACATGTTAGAAAAAATCTTACCATCGAGGTTTTTTTATTCAAAGGAGAATCTACCTGTTCACTCATTGTATGAGGCTCACGTATGCGGGTTGCCTCTTTATAGATGGATGTAGGGTTGTTCAAAGCTTGATTAAACTCAATTTTGCTCAATTCTAGACTCGAAACCTCTCAACTTGAAGCTTAACTCGATATTAAATGAGTCGGGCCTCAGCTTGTACTTGCATAACTCGGCTTGATTCACTTTAAATAAGGAATGAGATTTTTGACCATATTTATCTTGAATTTCTTTATATAAATATAACTAAATTATAAAATATCATTATATAATGTAAACTTAAATAAATTTATGCATGATTAAATTATCTTTTATGCATAAATATGCCATATATGAGATATTGTAATTAAAATTAAATTTTAGTACGAATGATACGAATAAAAAGCATGAATATATACAAATTAAGCTAGCTTGAATTCGAGTCGACTCGAACTCGTAATCAAACAAGCCAAGCTTGAGCTGAGCAAAACACAACTCACTTGCCGGATAAGCACCCCTAGATGAATGTATCTTGACGTACTCCTGTCATTGTCTCTAGTTTCAGTATGATTCGAGTTCACATAACCTTGCACAACAATATTATCACCACTAAAACACAAACAAAAATTAGAAGTTCCTTTCAAGTACTTGAAAATCGATTTCACTGCCTAGTAGTGTTCTTTTCTTGGGTTCTTCATGAATCTGCCCACTAGTATAATATCTGGTCTTGTACTCACCATACCATACGTAATACATCCAATATCTAAAGCATAAAGCACCGTTTTCATGTGAGCTTTATCCTCATCACTCTTAGCACCTTGTTCATTGGACAATTGGAATTTACTACCCAAAGTAGTAGTCACCGGTTTAGATTCATTCATATTGAATCTTTCAAACACTTTCATCACATACCCTTCTTGAGATAACCACAACTTCTAGCTCTTCTTGTTTCGGGTAATTTGCATCCCAAGAAGTTGTTTTGCTTCACCCAGGTCCTTCATGGAAAACTCTTGGCTACCTCATCTTGAGATTAAAGATTTTCTTCATACAAGTCTCTGCAACAAGCATGTCATCTACATAAAAAGTTAAAAAATATAATTTCCATCATTAAACTTTTGTAAATATACATAGTAGTCCGAATTGCTCCATTAGTTTACAAAACACGTGCAATTAAATTTAGTTTTTGAGTAGACTTTCTGACCCTTGTGCTCCGTCATAGTTCAGGAGCAACAACTATCACTTGTGGTGGCTCTGAGTCATCAATTTCAACTTGTGCATCAGAATATTCATAATCTAATTCATCATCATTTAGTTGATTAGCCTGTGATTTACCTTCTTATTCGGTCTTCTTAGAAGATAATTATTCGACATTACTCAGAACAAATCGTTGATTTTCAGCACTTGGTATCTCCTCATCTATCTCATCAAACTCTATATACTATTTTTCTTTTGACTCTTCCCTATTTTCTTTCTTCCTGTCTTTGTACATTCACTCTTCATTGAATACAACATCCCGACTTCGAAACACCTTCTTGTTCTTGAAATCCCACATCCTGTAACCATACTTGTCACCGCCATATCCATTAAATACACACTTGAGGGATTTTGAATCAAACTTTTTTGTTGATTCCCTATCAACATATGCATATGCAATAGACTCAAAGACCTTAAGAAAAGAGTAGCCAACTTTTTCACTAGACCATACTTCTTTCGCTATTTTTCCATCTAAGATGCTAGATGGACTTCGGTTAATTAGATAGATATCAGTATCTACAGTGGTACTCCAAGATGCAAAGGGAGTCCAACATGAACTCTCATGCTTCTCGCTCGCTTTAGAATGGTCCTATTACTGATCTCCACCACCCCATTCTATTGTAGTGTCCTGGGCACTATCTTAATCTTTCTAATTCCTCCCTTTTCACAATAGGAGTCAAACTCCTTATTGCAATAATCTTCGCCATAATCCAACAAAAGACATTTCAATCTCAAACCTGTTTCATTCTCAACTCGGGCTTTCCATGTCTTGAAAATGCTAGAGACTTTTGATTTTTCCTTAATAGTGTAGATTCATGTCTTCCTACTAAAATAATCAATGAAGGTAACAAAATAGAAATTACCTCCAAAATATTTACCATGGGCTGACCCCCAAACATCTCTATGAACCAACTCCAACCTTTTGGATTTCATCCCTCACTCATCCTTTGTGTAGCTAATCTGCTTCTCTTTACCTAAAACACAGTCTTCACAAAAACCAAAGTTAGGATCAATTATACCTATCAAAACCTTCTTGGAATATAAGATCCTCATCCCACACACACTCAAGTGTCCAAGCCTTCTATGCCATAAAGTTGTTATGCCATCCTTTTTAGCGGCTAAAGAAACAAATGGATCTACCTTGGTAAACAATGGGTAAAGTGTGCCCACCGCATTCCCCTTGATCACCACCAATGTGATCCTACATCCATCCATCTCAAACTTATTTCATTCTCAACTTGGGCTTTCCATATCTTGAAGATTCTAGAGACTTCTGATTTTTCCTTAATAGTGTAGATTTATGTCTTCCTACTAAAATAATCAATAAAGGTAACAAAGTAGAAATTACCTCCAAAAGATTTACCATGGGCTGACCCCCAAACATCTCTATGAACCAACTCCAACCTTTTGGATTTCATCTCTCGCTCATCCTTTGTGAAGCTAATCTGTTTCTCTTTACCTAAAACATAGTCTTCACAAAAACCAAAGTTAGTATCAATTATACCTATCAAAACCTTCTTGGAATGTAAGATCCTCATCCCACACACGCTTAAGTGTCCAAGCCTTTTATGCTATAAAGTTGTTATGTCATCCTTTTTAGCGGCTAAAGAAACAAATGGATCTACCTTTGTAAACAATGGGTAAAGTGTGCCCACCACATTCCCCTTCATCACCACCAATGTGATCCTACATCCATCCATCTCAAACCTATTTCATTCTCAACTCGGGCTTTCCATATCTTGAAAATGCTAGAGACTTTTGATTTTTCCTTAATAGTGTAGATCCATGTCCAGCTTCATTCTAGTGACTTCATGCATCTTCAAATAAATTACTCCCTTACCTTCAATTTTGCACTTCTGACCATTGTCAATTGTTACATATCCATACTCACTTTTGATACAATCACAAAACCATTTTTTGTGAGAAGTACAATAAAATGAAGAACCTGAATCAATATACCATGTATCGATTTTGAAATCATCATGAACAGATAAACAAAAATTCCGTTCATGACCATCTATGACATTAGCTACATTCTTGACTCGCTCGGGACAATCTTCTTTACATGTCATTCCTTATCACAAATCCAATACGTAAGCTTACCCTTGAATTTTCCTTTGGATTTAGAGTGCCCTCGATTCTTAGGACCTCTACTTTGACTTCTTCCTCTTTCTTTACCCTTTCCTTTGTCCACCGGCAAAGTTATGCTCAAGATGGATGATGTGCTATCTACCATGCTCCTCTTCATCATCTCCTGATTCAAGATTGCACTTATCACTTTATCAAACTTTATTTATCAAACTTTATTTATTCACAATAGCTAAGGCTCGCCTATCCAAAGAGGCCAATTCCTCGGCTAACATCGCTTCTAGCTTGGTACCTACAAGCGGTTGATGTAGTTGTTTCTGATATAGATGATCCTCAATCTGCATCCTCCACCATTCATAATTTATTCCATCAAATTTCTCAATTTTCTCAGTCTTGGATGTGTCGGCCATGACACCCATTCAAATCAAGATCTGATTGAATGAGACCTAAATTTCCAACAGACATTGCTAATTGTTGAGAAAATCCCCAAAGTTGGAGATCAACAACAATGAACACAAGATATAGGAAAATAATGCCTAAGAAATAAAATTAAATAAAAACAAAAGAAGAAAGATTAACGTGAAAAACCTTTCTTTTATCGAGAGTCAAAAACAAGGGACAACAACGAACAATTCACTACTTTAACTAAAGATTACGACCATCAAACATATACAGATGTAAAAGAAGATTACTCACCTCACATATACAATTGAGATTACAAGATTTTTCTATCTCAATATTCTGTATAAGATTAAATTAGTGAATAATATTTTGCCTTCTTATCTCTATATTGTTTTTCTATTTCTTTCTCTCTTTGTCTACTCCCCTCTGCTTTGTAATGAAGAAAATGAGTCCATCTATATATAGAGAAGCTTTGAGGCCTTTCATCTTCTCTGGTACAGCAAACAGTCACCTCTGTTTGGTATCCCGAGATTCCTTTTGTATTTCGAGTGTGATAATGAGCTAAATATCATTAATATTGATAATTATAAATATTAACATATCATTCAAGATCAAGACAATCAATGGAAGAAACTACTAAGCCTCTATAGGAATGGAAGAATAAAGGTGAGTAACAAACTTTTACTAATATTATAAGATGTTTATAAATTCACGATGTCTAAGAATAGTCTAAAGTAATTTTTTCTTTAGGCATGGTATTTAGTTTTCGTGTTAAGTGCAAGTGACACTTTGCTGAAGAGAGTAGTAGGGATGCCTTTGATAATCTGAGGTGTTACCTAGAGCATATAGGCGGTATAAGATGCCTATGTGATCAAGGTGACGGTGTCATGGGATGGTGAATCTCACTTAATCATGGTTTTAAGGGACCGTACCTTTGCTTGTAGAAAATATACTTGGAAGAAGAGGAAAGGAGGTTGAGTTATTAAATTGTTTCATAAAAGGACAACTTCTCAACCACAGGAAAAGAATAAGAAGGCACCTAGAAAACGAACAAGAGTTGAAGAAATTGCTACCAACACCAAGGCTACTCCTTAGTCCAATTAATTTGGCATGGAACCATCGACAGAACCAGCAAATTCCTTCCCACAACCTGAAGGGGGAACAACAGACGAGGATAAGCAGGACAAAACAAAAGCAAAAGTTAAAGGTTCCCCAGGGAAGAAGGCAAGCAAGAGAAAGACTGTCAAGTCAACTGATGAAGCTGACGTTGCCCAGGCCAAGAAGCAACACATAGAGCCAAGAATTGAACCATGGAAGAATGAAGAATGACTGCATCCGAATCTCTGGAACTTGAGAAAGCAACACCGGCCAAGGCAACATCTACCACCAAGAGCAAAGATAAAATAGAAGGTACAAAAGTAACAATTTCAAGCTCAAGGGAGACCAGATCCAGCAAGCAATAGTTGTCTGCTGAGTTCCTAGCTGAGCCCTCGCCCAAAAAGGGAACAACTGAGTTGAAAAAAACAGAAGACTGACAAAAAGCAATCTGAGCTTGCAGCTGAAGAAGAACAAGTAGAAGTGACAAACGAAGAGAAAGAAAGCATGCCACCTCCCCCTACAATGAAGCAAAGAGTCAAAATGGTAACGAAGAAGTCAAATCCAGATCCCACCACTATCGAGAAGACAACAAAATTCTTCCCATCCATTTCAGGGGAAATCTTTCAATTTCATAAAAGATTGTGTCGTAGGAAGTCTTTCATGAAATTTAATATTTCATAGATCCAATTTCAATAACTTTGTCATACCTAGAAATCCCATATCATCAAGAGAATCATTCCAGCTTAAATCTAAGTATTCTAATTTAGGGAACTTCCTGATTGCCAATATTGGCAAATTGCCTTCTAGTGGGCTTCTAGAAAGATATAGATTCTTCACTCTTGTTGCCTGATTTCAGATCTGGGATTTCATTGATGTAGGTCCATGCGAGATTTAAAGGTGTAAGATTTCTACAAAATTGTAGAAAAGTGATTTTCATATTTCAAAAGAAATTATGTGACAAGTTGATGGATTGAAACCAGCATGGGAAAGAAGAAACTTTAGACGCAGAATCACAGGGGAGGTGCTACTTCTTAGTCGCTTTTAAAGTCACCCTCTTAGTCACAGGAAGGTGTTGTCTATTTTCTAGCTCAAGGTGCTCATATAAGAGTTTTAAGTGTAAAATTTGTCCTATATAGTATGGTTTTGCACGCATTCGACAAAAACCCTATTCGATATCCATCTTAAGCCACTTCAAAGATTAAGATCTGCTTCCGTAAAGTTTATACACGATAATCTAATGAGTAGCTTTCAAAATTATAATATCACGATTCAATTCATCCTTTTAGGCCGAATTTGAGTGTTACATGAGAGCTATTAGGCAATCTCTTGCTTGAGCCGATTGGGTTTCATGTGGGCTCCTAGCGAGCTCAACAACCCTTCTTGAGCTCCTTGGGAGCCCACGAGGGCTCCAAGGAGCACAATTAAATTCATTGCTCGGCTTGAGCTCTATTTCTTACCGAGCTCTAGTTCAAGCTTGATCTCTAGCCGAGCTCTAGCTCAAGCTTGATACTGAGCCGAGCGGAGCTTGGCTTGCAAGCCTAAAATGGGCTTAGCCTGGCTTGGTATCCATAAGAAAGAAAGCAGATCACGACTAAGAATCTTGGTAATGAAGCTGAGCAAGTGCTCCAAAATCTACATGAAGCCAACGCCAACAACAAAGTTTTAGCAGATCTAGCTATTGCTTCAACTTGAGTATTGTAAGGCTTGATATCATTACAAAAAATTTTGAATTGAAGCCTGTCATGTTCCAAATGGTGCAATCTGTAGGTCAAATCAACGGACTATGAAGTGAGGGTACCAACATGTGTGTGTTCAATTTTGTAGCAATTTATGACTCATACAAGCAACATAAAGTTTCAGAAGATGTAATCAGATTAAGGTTGTTTCCATTATCATTGAATAGTGTAGCACAGTTGTGGTTGAATTATTTGGCACCAAATTCAATCACCACTTGGGAAGAAATAGTAAAAAAGTTTATCTTGAAATATTTTCCATCTAGAATTGTGTCATTCGGAAATGAGATTACCACTTTTAGTGCTAGACCAAGGATGACATGAAGCCTTAAGTTACATATTTTAAAACTTAGCAACAATGTGTTTTCTAGGCCTATACCGAGTCAACTTGGCAAATGTAAGAGCATGGGGCATCTAAATATCCACTCTAGTAATCTAATTAATTATATGCCTGCAACATTTTTTAGCTTCCCAACCTTAGACTACTGGATTTGGCCCTCAATCAAATTCGTGGTGAGATTCCAAACATCATTTCTATCAATAATAGCAATTTATGTTTTTATGTTCTTGGCAACAACTTCATTCTAGAGAACTTGGTAAATTTGTAAGAGCATGAGGGTTTTGTCCATCCCTAATAGTCATCATGATAACTCTCGAAAAGACTTATCCTTTGTATATGCAAGGTAAAGACTTATCCTATGTTCGTGCAAATTAGTAGCAGCGATGGTTATTCTTTAAGCAATGTGATGGTCCCCATTTGGAAGCAACTAGGAAGGTGACTAAATGTAACAACTCGGCCCAAAGTGTAACATAGTGAGCCTAAATTATTTCTATAAAAGTGGTTAACCAAGCTAAATATCTATAGTCCATTTCTAGTTATAAACATGATATTACGCCAATAGGATTTATATGTGGGACTAAGTTCAGAGATCTCACAATCAACCCACCTTAGAAAATTTTGTCCCCAATATTTCTACTCTTGGCCCATTGCTAGCCCTAGCCCATAACCTTCTTTAGCTGATGATCAACAGCCTAGCCAACATCCCTAATCCAACCCACCATCTAACGCGGAACCATGTTACTCTGATACCATTTGTAATGACCCGGCCCAAAGTGCACCATAATGGGCCTAAATTATTTCTTTAAAAATGGTTAACTAAGTTAACGATCTATAGTTCATTCCCACTTATATTATCAGGATTTTATCGTAGTAGGTATTAGATGTGGGTCTATGATGAGGGATCTCCCACTAAAACAATTCTTATTCAACAAATTTGCCTGATGGTGACATTACACATGACTAATGATGTACTTAAGTAGATAATCTTGTCAACTCTAACCAATGCCAAGAATTAATCAAGAAGATAAACACCACTGAACCCAATAAAGAAATTCACCCCACATGTATACAATGATGACTTTACGATCACTCCAAGTGCACAAGCAACAAGGAAGCTCCATTCAATTTAGCCTCGAACATTTGGGGTTATACAAAATTAAACAACTCCATTAAAAAAAAAGTATTTAACATTTTAGAACTGAAAGTATGCAGTGTACATAAAATTTTATTTTTGACCCCACAATTTATTACTTAGCTCCACTCAAATTAGAATAAAATCCAACTAAATACATTCAGAATCAGATTACCACACATTCCAGCTTAAGTCTTTTCTCCACTAATTTGAAATCTAAAGAAGTCCGGATCATTAGGATTTCCTGGGCTGTAATGGGTAAGGATATGACTTAAAATTGAATGTCATGAGGAACAAGCAAAGACATCTCTTACACTAAAAATTGTTTGTGTTCAATTTGCTCATTAGGGCAGTGACTAATCTTTCTACCTATTTTCTTCACCTTTGGTAATCTCCTTCTGACTTGGTAGCTAGCATTTCCCCTCTCTCCCTTTTTTTAAGGGAATAATAAATTTTAATCACTTTGTTCCATATGATGGTGAATTAGTTATCTTCTACTCTCTAATTGCACCTGATCTCATTATTTTCCATCTTTGACAAACTTCTCCCTCTTTCAATCATTCCTTCTCTTCTTCAATCCTTCCTACCCCAAGAGCAGTTGACCGCTTAAGAGAGATTCTAATGCAGTAACACAGAATCACTCCGAGCATTTCCTTCACCATATTGAGGAGCTAGAGACTCTAGCTAGAAGGGCATACATATAGAGATGATGAGATTGCGGCAGAAAGCTAAGGGGAGAGAGAGGCAAATGAGGGAGAAGGTTGAGGACAGTGATCGCCAACTCATCGAATTGCTAGATGAGAGGGAGCAGCGCACGAGAGAGTGGTGGACACAAGAGGCTGATAGATGAGATGAGATCATGCTTCATCAGATGTTTCTCATGTTTAAAGATGCCCATTGTGGCTCTAATGAGCCATCTACATTGAGACATCAACTAAGAAATTCATCGTGTTGATGTTGTACTTGACATGCAATATTGATTTTATTTAACAAATTTATGCGTTTGATAAATAATTTTTATTCAATTTAGATTTAATTTATTCTATCCTAATTGGTTATGTGCTATTTAAATCTTCGTGTTACTAGTCAATTTATTATACCCTGCACCAGGTCTAAGCTATGTCTATTTCCCTCTGACCCA
>JAVDBV010002963.1:0-12990 GCA_032619315.1 Piper longum
ATATATATATATATATATATATATATATATATATATATGTGTGTGTGTGTGTGTGTGTGTGTGTATACGAAAAACTCAGATTGAGACCGTCCTAAAAGTGACTATATAGGTAGAAATCGAGGGGTAAGAAGGCTAAATTGGCTTCGAACCACCCTGAACTTAGTTGGGTAAAATCAATGACTCAAATTAAGCTGGGCCCACAAGGGTAATTCTGTAATACAAAATCCCTAGAGGCAAGGAAATGAGATACCTGGAAAATCCTAACAAATACTAAATGCTGAAAAGACCTAGATTTAGGACTAAAACCGTGGCTAAGACACAAAAATCATCTTTATATCTCATGCATATACTGATAGCTCATATGCTACATGTCAGATATACTCAACCACCATTACATACTCATACAACAATTTGGGCTTCATACTCATAGTCTGAACCGATTTGAGACTAGCCCAAACTGAGAAAAACTACAAGCGGGTGAAACCCTAACCCAAAGCTTGGGTTTTACATTACTATCATTATGATAGATTATATATTATACCCAAATTTCCGACAAGAATGAAATCTAAATTAGCTTAATATATGTGATCAGACATTCATTGAAGATTAAAGCATGACCTCCAACCATCATACCCATGCCAAGTTACATACAATGCAATAGCTTCGAGTTAGTATATGATGATACAAGAAGATGAGGATTTCCAAGAATCGAGGAATAGGAGGAATATGCTCAAGGAGAGTTGAAGAGATGATAGGTTGAAGAATATGAGGATTATGAAACACAGTTCTTCATGAAAGGTGGCAGTTTTTTGCATAGGTTTTTCATCATTCTTCGTCTCTCTCTCACACACACTCTCTCTCTCTTTCTCTCTCTATCTCTTTCTCTCTCTGTCTCTCTCTCTTGGTGATTTCGAGAGATTTAGGGCGATCAAAGTTAATTTGACAAAGTCTTCTTCAACGATCTTGTAGTGTGAAAGGAAAAATATACTCTCTTATTTACTATACCGCAAGAGAAGAAAATTCATCGTATCTTAAATGCAAATTACCACCCTTGGTGTAGATGGTGATAATTTTGTATTGATGAAACTGTCATGTACGTGCCTTGAATTTGATTTTTCTTCATCAACTTGTTTATTTTATGTGGCTTCAATTTGTCTGGTGTGAAATTTCTAATATTCGGCTATATTTTTCCACCTATGAACTTGTAACACCCCAATTTCGGTTCACCTACGAACTAAATCAGAAATGTTATCGAGTCAAGTCATATAAGGGCGCTAATTAGGAGTCGTCGGCCTCGGCTCGACAGTGTACAATTCTTAACCATCTCATGCCTTAGCAAACCTCAAAACTATCCCTTGTGTGGGAAAAATCAATTTCTTTTCCTCGTTCTTTCAACCCTCTACATCCACTATATCGGTCCTAGCTGAATGCTCTCATGCATGCGCCTTCAGTACCCTTTGAAACCACAAGTCTAAACACGCGCTACATTGTAGTACCTGTAATCCTCCACAATTTTTTGGGTTTGAGGAACTCAAGGTGGAGTTGTCAGGATCCCTCAGGAATGGAATGGCTTGCTCACTAATCCAGAGTTCGCTTTGACTGGCATGCTCCCGTTCGCGTTGCACGGTTGTCGGTTTTTCCTTATCTCACATCTCACTAGAAAACTTGAGAAAACTATATGTACATAGGTCTGGGTAGAGATTTATATAATCGGGCCAAAGGCATTGTAGTGGATCTTATTTTCAAAATCAGACTCGGGGATCTCATCCTCGAGGGTTTTTAATCACGGAAGTAAAATATATCTCAATAGCATGTGTTAAGCGGGGTCCAATAAAACGGCCACTTAACGCGTCCTGCAATCTGGAAATCAAATTAATGATAGACTATAGTGATAAAAACTATGAAAAGTCCTAACGAAACTGTGATTTAACCTCCAACGGTGACGTCTCATCTACAACGAGCTCAAACTCCGAAACCTACATCAAAACCCACTACTAAGTAAATAATGGCATCTCTATATGATGCATGATCGTATTGTGTGCTCACATCATCAATAAATCACAATAAAGAAAATACTTCTAAAGAAACCTGCGATTAAACATCCATCAAGAAAATCAAGACATAATAAAAATATAACAAATAAAAAATAATAAATATATAAATAAAAACACTCATGAATAAATAGATAAATAATAAGAACCTACAAATAAATAATACTCTAATTATAAAATAATAATATAATTATACTATATTAATTCACTCCTAAAGACGAGAAAATATTGCATATAGTCATATTAGCAAGCATACAAATATTAAATAAATAAATGCATAATCATTTGATAAATAAATAAGTAATTAGTTATTTAATTAATCAAGAATTATGATATCATAGTCAACCAATACGGAATAAGTAATTAAATAAAAATAAATAATAACATACAAGTAACGAACAAATAGATAAATAAATAAATAAATAAATAAAATTTAGTGAACATTAATAAGATTAATATTTATAAGTAAATATATCACTAACAATAATAAAAAATCATATAAGCATTCATCATATACGACAAACACATAAATAAAAAAAATAAAGAAAAATGAATAAATAAATAAATAAAAATACTTATAACATAAAAAATAATGTGAATATGTATCTAAACTAATATAGGGGTTTTCCATTTACCAAAAACAGCCAAATACTGTTTGAAAATATGTTGAACCGGGTTAGCTCACTGAACCGAGCTGGGTCGGCTGAGTTAATTAGGCTTCGGTCAGACAAACTGTTATATTGGGTCGGCAAGGCTAGTTTGGACTGTTAGACGTGGACATGGACACAGGCAAACAAGCGGACATAAACGGGTGAATAGGACTTAGGGCAGTGGACATGAACGCGGGCAAACAGGTTTGACAGGGCCAAAGGCGCCAGTCTTCGAAAAATGCCGACGACGGCAAAAAAGAGGTCACTGCCGATCGAGATCGAGAGCCCAGGCAACAAGGAACATGGTGGTAGTGGCGATTGGCAAAGTCTGGCTGCCACCTGGTTGAAATAAGGTAAAAAAGGATGCAAAATCACCGCCGAGTGCTACGGCATCGCCGGCGATGAATGCGGCCATGGTGGTGGTCATGGGTGGTCTCGAAATAAATATCTAGGCAAGATGAACCACCTATCTAGGCAGTTGGTCTCAAAATGACAGTCTCGACAAGATGGACCTATCTTGGCTAACATGGATAGCTCTGATCTTGCCATGTGGCATGATCTCAACGTCCAACAACTCATGGCCTAGTAGGCCACACCTATGGGTATAATATATATATATAGGCGAAAAACTTGGATTGAGACCATCCATAGTCAAAACTGATTCGAGTCCTAAAAGTGACTCTATAAGTAGGAATCAAGGTAAGAATGCTAAATTGACTTCGAACCACCCTGAACTTAATCAAGCGAAATCTACGACCCAAAACAAGCTGGGCCCATAGGGGCAATCCGGTAATACAAAATCCCTATGATGTATTCAAATGAGATACCCTGAAAATCTTAAATGGATACTAAATACTGCAACGACCTAAATTTAGGCCTAAAACCCTAGCTAAGACATAAAATCATCTGTATATCTTGTGCATACGCTGATAACTCATATCCTATTGTAACATAACCGTAGCTATCATCTACATGTTTGATACACTTAGCCACCATAACATGCTCATACAACCATTTGGGCTTCATACTCATAGTTTGAAAACTAGTCTGACTTGAGCTCAGTCGAACCGATTCAAGACTGGCCCAAACTGGGCAAAACTACAAGTGGGTGAAACTCTATTCCAAAGCTGGGGTTTTACGGTACTGTCATTATGATAAATTACATATTATACCCAAATTTTAGACAAGAATGAAATCTAAATGAGCTTAATATATGTCATCAGACATTCATTGAAGATTAAAGCTTGACCTCCAACCATCATACTCATGTCAAGTTACGTACGATGCAATAGCTTCAAGTTAGTATATGATGAAACTGGATGATAAGGGTGATATAAGAAGATTCAATTAGTAGGAATGAATTTGGAATTAATTACTTGTACAAGAAGTTGTTGAACTGAAATTTAAATTCAAACCGTGTATTGAACTCAAATTTGAATTCAAACCATGTATATATAGGAAGCACATTGTATAGAAGAGATATGAAAAATTTTACAACTCCTCAATTCTGTCTTGCTCCTCTTCTTGCTCTTCTTCCTTGCTCTTTACGGCTCCCTTCTTTCCTTCATCCTTCAATTCATTCTTACATTCATTCAGATCTTCCCTTGCATTCACCACTCAAATCCTCTGTAATTCCTCTATTCTTCAAACTGATCATTACTCTGATTACTGCTGGTGAGAGTTGAATTCTTTCCAGCTCAAAGTGGAACAATCAATGTTACGAAATTGCCAATTCCTGAAGGAATGATGAAGACAACATTGGATATTTCTTCACAAACTTCAGGAGTGAATGATCGAGGCAAAGGAATTCTGCCTGCTCCAGATGATCAGAACAAATTGGTATAAGAGCTGTATCGACCTAGGGATGGCAATAGATTTGAATTACTAGAAGTATTAGACAATGAGGTAACTTCTGAAAACATGGAGATCTCGTCCATTGCATTAGGACGGGTAAGGATTCAAGATGGTCACAAACTTCTGAAAACATGCACACAAACTTTGAAAATGATCCAAGAATCCATGATGGCATTCAATACTAGAATCACTCAGTTGGAAAATTCTTCTCACAAGGATAATCAAGATTGAATACAACATTTTATTTACAACTCTGATCATAGAGCAGGTAATCGGGGACAATTATTTCCTTCCTCCTCTGAAATATCATTGTCATCTCAAGTAAGTAGGTTGAAATTTAAGAGGTATAATGGAGAATCTGATCCAATTGTGTGATTATATCACTATGAGAAGTATTTTGAATTGTATAAAATATCAAAGAGGAACAAAGTCTCCATGGCTGCTTATCATCTAGACGATGAGGCACAACTTTGGTATCAGCTATTTAAGAGAGAAAATCTGATCATAGCTTGGACTGATTTTAAAGATGAAATTCTCTCAATGTATGGATCTTTTGAATTTGAGGATCACTTCGAAGAATTGTCAAAGTTCAGGCAAATAGGATCAGTGATCGAATATTATAAGGCCTTCATTCGATTGGTCACTAAGGCAGGTAATGTTACAAGTGATCAGCAAGTCAGTTTTTTCATTGGAGATTTGAAAGATAGTCTACGAATAGATGTTAAAGCACAGAAACCAGGAACATTGAGAGCTACTCTTAGCCATGCCAAAATGGATGAGTCAAAGACAATGGTTAGCAGAACTTCCAATTGGATAGGTGGTAGCAAAATGAGAACTATAGGGGAGAATGTAATATCAAGCGCTACAACATCTACAGATAAGAGTCAAAGTAAGCATATCAAGAAATTAACTATTGAAGAAATAGTTCAAAGGAAAGCAAAAGGCCTATGTTTTAACTGTGATGAATGATTTTTTCCAAGACATAGATGCAAAAAATTGTTTAACATCCAAGCCATATTGTCTATGGAGGAACAATCTTCTCCAGAATCAGATAATGAGGAAGACACAATAGAGGAGGAACAAGTGGTAGATGTTGATTTACTTATGCTATCATTACAAACCTATATAGGTGAAGTTACACCGGAAACAATGAAGATTCAAGGTGTGCTAAAAAAGCAGCTGATACACATTTTAGTGGACTCTGGATCCGCTAATAACTTTATGGATCAAAATTTGGCTCTTAAATTGAACATTAAAGAGGACTGTACTAAAAAAATGAAAGTAGTTGTAGCAAATGGAGAACGTCTCACTAGCCCTGGTAGTTGTAAGGAGGTTAATTGGAATACTCAAGAACACAAGTTGTCTGCTGATTTCCACCTATTACCTTTGAGATAATTTGACATGGTGCTAGGTATTCAATACCTTCGGACCCTAGGAGCAATTGTATGGAACTTTGCTAAATTGCAGCTGGCATTAATAGTTAATGGAAAGGAAATTCAATTACAAAACATTAAACGTTCTCCTCTGCAAGTTGTGGGAAAAAGACTATTTTTAAAAGGAAACAAGGTGTATTGCTACAAATAACAATAGCACCAAATTGCAAGCACTGAAGCCATGACTCCTTTCCACAGATTTAGAAAAGCAAATCGAGTTGGCTATGTTGTTGGAGACTTATCATGATATTTTTGCAAAACCAGAATAGCTTCCCCCTCAACGTAGTCATGATCACAGCATACCTTTGATGCTGACAACAGCACCAGCAGTATCCAAACCTTATAGATATCCACCTATTTAAAAATCAGAAATTGAGAGGCAGGTAGGTAACTGAGATGTTGGAGGCTGGAATAACAAGGTATAGCCGTAGTCCTTATTCATCTCCAGTGTTGTAAGTAAAGAAGAAAGATGGTTCTTGGCACCTCTGCATTGATTACCGAGCTCTCAATCAACAAACCATCAAAGATAAGTTTCCTATACCCCTGATTGATGATTTCTTAGATGAGCTATTTCATGCTCGAATTTTTTCTAAGCTAGAGTTAAGGTCTGGATATCACTAAATTAGAATGTCCATGAATGACATATATAAGACTGCATTTAGAACTCATGAAGGCCGTTATGAGTTTTTAGTCATGCCATTTGGTCTTACTAATGCGCCTTCAACTTTTCAGTCACTGATGAATTCGATCTTTCATGATCATCTTCGACAATTTATTCTAGTATTTTTTTATGACATCTTGATCTACAGCTCTAACTGGGAAGTGCATATGGTTCATTTAAAAACCACGTTCGACATATTAAGAGCTCCTGTCTTGTATGTTAAACAAGAAAAGTGTTCTTTTGGGCAGGAGAAAGTTAGTTACCTTGGCCACACCATTTACCAAGGTCACGTGGCAATGGATCCTAATAAAGTTGTAGCAATCAAACAATGGTCTCATCCGAAATCCATCAAAGCCTTGAGAGGATTTTTATGTCTCACTGGTTATTATAGAAAATTTGTTATAGGATATGGTTGCATTGCTGAACCTCTAACTTCTATGTTGAAGAAGAATTCTTTCATGTGGACACCTTCAGCTTTAAAGGCTTTTGATGACCTAAAAAAAGCTGTCCTAACTGAACCTATTTTGGTATTGCCAGATTTTTCCAAGAATTTTATTGTAGAATGTGATGCTTCAAGTAAAGGAATTGGAGTTGTGTTGATGCAAAATTAGGCTCCAGTAGCATATTTCAGTAAGGCTTTGCATGGAAGGAACCTTTTGTTGTCCACTTATGAAATGGAGCTATTAGCTCTTGTATTAGCAGTTCAGCGTTGGCGACAATATCTATTGGGAAGACCATTTGTGGTGCGAACTGATCATGCAAGCTTGAAGCACTTGTGGTAGCAGAAATTGACTACAATGCCTCAGCAGAAATGGTTAGTAAAATTGATGGGATTCGATTTTACCATAGAGTACAAGAAGGGAATTAATAATTCAGCTGCAGATGCTTTGTCAAGAAGATCTGAAGAAGCAGCTATCCAAGCCATTTCTTGCCCTATCCCAACTTGGTTAGAACCTATAAAATAGGTTGTCAAAGAAGAAGTAGTGCTGCAACAGATTGTAAAACAGATTGAAGGAGTTTTATCCTCAAGTTGGACTTACAAGGATGGAATTATATATTTTAAACATCGAATTTATCTGTTGAATCCATCTGAATTGATTGATATTATTTTATCACAGTTTCATAAAAGTTCTCATGAAGGATATCAGAAAACTCTTAGACGAATACATGCAGTATTTTTTGGTCCAGAATGAAGGATCACGTAAGGGAAATAGTTCGTACATGTGATATATGTCAGCAACATAAGTTGGCAAATACTTCTCCATCAGGACTCCTCCAACCTTTGCCAATACCTGAACACATTTGGACTGACATATCAATGGATTTTATTGATGGTCTACCTAATTCAAAGGGTTGAACTTCAATTATGGTGGTGGTGGATAGACTCTCTAAATACAGCCACTTCATGGCCATGAGCAATCCTTATTCAGCTATCACTGTGGCTCAAATTTTATTTGATAATGTCTTCAAGCTTCATAGCATGCCAAGCTTGATTCTGTGTGATCGAGATGCCATCTTTACCGGCTCATTTGGAAGGAGTTATTCAATCTTGAGGGAACATCTTCAATTATAGTTCAGCTTACCACCCACAAACTGACCGCCAAACTGAAGTGGTTAATCGAACTCTACAAATGTATTTAAGATGTTTTGTGGGAGATCAACCAAAGGAATGGACAAAATGGTTAATCTTAGACTGAATATACCTACAATACGAGCTGGCATTCATCAACCAATTGTACTTCTTTTGAAGCAGTCTACGAAAGACCTCCTCCCACACTACTTACTTACGTGCATGGCACTGCTCTCTATTCAGACGTTCATAGCAAATTGCAATCCAAGGACCAAATTATGACCTTATTGAAGCAGCATTTGAGATTGTCACAAAAAAGGACGAAGAGAACATATGATAAACACCATATAGAGAAGAGTTTTAATCTAGGGGATTGGGTGTATATTAAGTTGCATCCATATAAACAAGTTTCAGCCAAAATGAATCGACATACAAAATTATCACCTAGATTTTTTGGTCCTTATCAAATCTTGCAAAGAATTGGAGAAGTGGCTTATAAGGTAGCTTTTCTTGAGGGATCTTGAGTACATGATGTATTCCATATTTCCTTGCTCAAAGAAAAATTGGGCGTTAAAGATAAAAAAGGATCCACTTTTCCAACGTTGTCAGAACAGCTGGGAATATATTGCCCGAAGATAACAACACTAAGACGAGCAAAAAATTCAGTTGAAGGTTGCAATTTTATGGTTTCATGGGAAGATCTTTCAACTGTTACCATGGAGTCTGAAGCTTGATTAATACTACTTTTTTATGATTTTTCCTCCCTTGAGGACAAGGTCGTTGATAAGGGGAAGGGAATGATATAAGAAGATTCAATTAGTAGAAATGAATTTGGAATTGGTTACTTGTACAAGAAGTTGTTGAACTGAAATTTAAATTCAAATTGTGTATTGAACTCAAATTTGAATTCAAACCATGTATATATAAGAAGTACATTGTATGGAAGAGATATGAAAAAATTTATAACTCCCCAATCCTATCTTGCTCCTCTTCTTGCTCTTCTTCCTTGCTCTTTACGGCTCCCTTCTTTCCTTCCTCTTTCAATTCATTCTTAAATTTATTCAGATCTTCCCCTACATTCACCACTCGAATCTTCTATTCTTCGATCTGATCATTACTCTGATTACTGTTGGTGTGAGTTGAATTCCTTCTATTTTAAAGTGGAACAATTAGTGTTACGGAATTGCCAATTCCTGAAAAAATGATAAAGACAACATTGGATATTGCTTCACAAACTTCAGGAGTGAATGATCAAGGCAAAGGAATTCTGCCTGCTCCAGATGATCTAAACAAAGGGCTTCCAAGAATCAAGGAATAGGTGGATTATGCTCAAGGAGAGTTGAAGAGATGATAGGTTGAAGAATATGAGGATTATGAAACACATAAAGATGATATAGAATTGGAGGATTCTTTCTTTGAGCTTAAGGACTCCATCAATTTGTATACTTCTATTGCTCTCTACATGCATTTGCATAGTTTGAACTCTGCTAAGGTCATATAGGTGGGGCGGGGTTTTTATTTATTATAACATCGAAAATAACAAAACAAGTGCCATCATTCCGGTCTCTTTTAAATGGTTCTATTGGAAAATCATTGTTGTTCTTCAAGGGAAGAGGGAGGATTAGGTTTGATGGTTTTGAAACCTTATCATTCTCTTTCCACGCATAATGAATTCTCCGAGATATGTTGGATGTAGTTCGTTTTTGCACGGCGTCAAGCACGACCTCCATGGACACTTCAAGGCGGCTGCAAGTCATCAAAGTGTCAAAATTAAGGCGATGTAGGTTCATTAGATACATATCTCTAATAATGCAATACATGTCCATAGTTGTCTGGTCAGTGACCGTTTGGAAGAGCAGACGACGGTTGCCAGGAAATGCACAAAAGGTTTTTCTCATAAATGTGGTCGATGACAGTTGAAAGAAAAAGGCTTGACTTTGAAGTTAGAACAGTGGGTTTGTTTAATTTTATATATCTATTTATATTTAAATACATATATATAATAATATAACGGGAGGTGAGGGAGAGAAAGGCATGGCAGCGTGGGCGGCGGTATGGTCTATGATGATAGAAGGAAATCATGTTGGGGGTGGGTGATGTAGATCCCTCAACTCTACTCTTTTGTCTTTACAATGGATATCTTTCTATGCCTTCAGTATTGAAAAAAATAAATTTGCAAGCTCTCTCTCTCGTCTTTCTCTCCCACATTTACTTCCTTTCGAAAAAATCTATCTTCATTATTTTTTGGACAAAATGAATATCTCAATTATGACAACAAATACCCTATCAAATCTCTAATCAACAAGGAAAAAGTGGTGTCTTTAGAGGAGATTTCTACCACCCAGAAAAATAGAGTTATAATCGAAAAAATGTGGAGTTGATCATCTAATTCGTCTTGCCACAAACTTCACAAAAATTTAAAAGCCATAAAAATGGATGAGCAGCTTCACCAAGCAACCAATACTGGTACGAGTAAATAGAGAAGATACAGAGGTAGCTTTTGCTAAAGTGTGATGTATAGTTGGAAGGGAAATTAATTGTAATTTCGGTTTAGTATGGTATTAAAGTATAACTCGAAGTAGATGTATTAGGCGTATTTTTGGTGGACACCCATGAGGGGTGGAACCCTTTAAATCAATTATGAAATTAATTTTGACTTAGTTTAACGTATTAAATTATTTTCTCATCCTATTTCTTATATAAGTTACCTTAAGATGGCGATGGAAAAATTTATAAAATAAGAAAAAATTTCCTACTAACTCTGGAGAAAATAGACATGATATTTTAAATAAGAGATGGATAAAAAATTGTGAAAATTAGAATTTTTCCGAGTGATCAATTTTAGACTTTCATGGTGACTCTTGTTAATTATTAATTCCACTGCAAAATAATTTTTCTATCTTATTTATATTTTATCACATATAACTTAATTTCCTCAAGATGTAATTGGCGCATTCACATTGCAATGCAAATTTATCCCCAAAAGTCCAACTTTACCGAAACCCACAAACTACACCTGTGTTTTCTTCTCTTGATCCTTACTCCATGACATCCTCTATAATCTAGACTCTTGATCTCAATCTTCAATGACGCATATAATTGTAGAGACGAAAGATTAAACATATTTAATCAGACCCAGTAATGAATATAAACTAATATAAAATTATTTACCTTTGTAATATAATAGTAAAAATCATATATTAAGAATAGACACTATCCGCAGGTTAAAAGCACAGGATTGTGAGAGATAGAATTATCGAGTTATCAATCAATCAGAGTATCTGGTCAACCGGACAAAAGTATAAATTCTTTTTTTGGCCATTTTGCTCAACGAAATGGTAACACCCTTTGGCTAATGGCATTCAATGAATGGGTGAATCTTTCGCCATCAAGTGGGCTAATTAATAATAATTTTTTATTCAAAAAGAGTCAGATTGAACAACATATAGAGATAAATCCAAAAAACATAGTGATGTTCATACTACCATTTTCACCATGACTAGGCGAAGTCTCTAAAAGCTTTATATATAGAGACAAATCAGATCATGATAGGTAAATTTCTAAAAGTTTCCCGTCTAGAGACAAATAGCTTAATGACATCAATCAGTATCTCAATTAGATCAATTAGATAATTCAATCACATCTAAAGTATATCAATTATTTTGAGTGATTGAGCATGTACATAGATATAAATGTGCTTGACAAGTTCAATGGTTTAAGTTTAATTTGAGGGAAAAAATAGTGAGAGGGGGAGTTGCATTGTGCCCTATAGGAGGCAAGATTAGGAAAAGAACTATTGCGTTTCTCCCATTTTGTCTGATTATAAATCTCCACTCATCAATAATACTAAATAATAATATCTTTAAACGTTTGACCACGATGTGTAGATGACTCTGTTAAATATATAATAATTTGTTTAACCGCTTATCAATCAGAAATTCAGTTGCAAATATGTTCAAAGCTAAATTTGAATTTTTCTAAAGCTCATATACATGATTTTTTAAAAATTGAAATTGAAAACAATATTTTAAAAATGACATTTTAATATATTGGCATCAAAACAATGAATAAGAAGTGGGGGCTCAAGTTGTCACTTGCCAGTCACCGATGGATGAATTAGATTTATAGATTTTGACATTTTGTACGTGGATGCATCAAATTTCTGATCACACGAATGGTGCAATAATTGCTTGTATTTATTTCTGTTTTATTGCTTATAATTGTATAATTACTTAATTGTAAGCAATAAAATAACTGTTGCTGTCCACGAATCTCATGTTATAAATATGCTGATCCTCTCTGTTCATGTATGGCTTTCAGATTGACCTCGAAAGATGAATATAAACCCACGCGCATTTATATTGTTGAGTGTATATACGTAGAATTGTTTCCTATTTTTTACAAGGCAACTTTATAATTCACATGCCTATCAAAAGGAAAATATTCGTGAATATTTATTATGAGATTCAATTAATAACTATAGAAACATACATAAGAGAATCCATTTATAATCTTGAATCAACAAAATTTTTACAACGATATTTAGTAATTGGGTGATTTGCTTAAAAGTTGATTGAGCCTTAATAGGGATGAACAAACTTCACTCAGAACTGAATAAACCGACCAAATCAAACTAAAATTCAAAAATCCGAACTCGAATTTGACCCGAATCCAAAGATTATATTCATTTTGTTCACCATATTCGTATCTTATCTGAATCTCCAAAACACGTATCTCATCTGAATCCGACATGATTAATTAAAAGAATATA
>JAVDBV010002965.1:0-17896 GCA_032619315.1 Piper longum
GAATATTTGCCAAAATGCACCAGGATTTATATTATAAGAAAAGAATCATACTCCAAAACTACAACCGCTTCCATCAATCCCATCTTCTTCTCATGATCTCCTCCTTGTCTATATATATATATATATATATATATATATATATGCCCTCAGCTTTCATCTCCTCAACATTCCCACTGCCTCACCTTCACAAGTCCTATAATCAAGTCTTCCAAGTTTCGGTCATGTCTGTCTCTATTGTATCTTTTGGTATTTCTTCTAGCATCTCTTCACCTTATCTAATATTTGAGTCCCAACGTTTTCCCTCGACACAATATTTGCACTCAAGGAAGCTGTTACTACACACACTCCTAGTCCATAAAGCACCACCTCCGGTACCGGTATCTCACGCGAGCCAGAACTCGTCGTCGGAATCTTCTCCCAGCTCTGGCAACTTGGACACAAACCTGGTCATGGTCATGGCTGCCCTACTATGTGCACTAATATGCGCTCTAGGGCTCAATTCCGTCTATCAGGTGTGCACTCAGGTGCTCCTATCGGGCCGACCCCACCTCCGCGGCAGCGGCGAGGGCCGCAACCACCGGAATCAAGAAAAAGGCCCTCGAGGCCTTCCCCACGGAGAGCTACTCCGCTGGGTTGAACATGCCGGGGCTGGCCAACGAGTGTGCAATTTGCTTGTCCGAGTTTGTTCTAGGGGAAAAACTTAGGATCCTACCCAAGTGCCACCACGGGTTCCACCTCAAGTGCATTGACAAATGGCTAGCGGCTCACTCTTCCTGTCCAACCTGCCGCCAGTGCTTACCCGACACGTGTAAGAAGATCGTCGGTTGTGATAGCGGGTCCAGAACCAGCTAGCCAGTGCAGGTTGTTGTGCCTCTTGAACCTGAAGGACTGATTGCCAATTACAGGCCCAGTTATCAATTACTGTCAAATTAGATCAGGTGAGGTCAATTTTGTTCTAACATCGGATTGCTCCTCACAAAATTAGCTCTACATGGATAGAAATGTAAATAGTAGCAAACAATTTAGCAGCTTAATTAGAATTCTGTTTAGTCATGGCAGAATTTTTCTTTCTTTCTCCCAATTTACACGTAATTGGCTTGGCTTTCAAAACTGTAAAGTGAATGTAGCTTCTTTACATCAAATTAGCGATACAAAGAGATTCGCATCCGTTCGAGAAAAGATTTCTTAGCATTTTTTTTTTCGAAGTGTTATGATCATACTAAGTGTCTCCTGGTGGTGCTTGTCACCACCAAGAATGCGGCAGCAACAAATCAAGTTGAGCCACTGAAATGATGGGCCCATCAAGATATTTACAGGGTGCAAAGATTGATTTTATGCTGTGTCACATGTCAAATCGGAACACCCTTGGCCAGCAGAAAAACAAGCTTAATATAACTCTTTCAAGTTTCTAACTACGTGATAGGTTGGAAGTTGGAACCAACACATAGCAGCTTCCTAGAGAGCATGTGAGTCGTGTCGAGTGGAGGCTGTTACTAGACAAAGAAAGCATAAAGAAGACATACAACATTGTCATCCAATTGGGATAGGATTAAGAGGAGGATGAGAGTGAAACCACTTCGATACATGTGAAAGCACTGCTTTCCATTAAATCAACTTATCTTTACCTCTTTGTTCCAACTCCCAGGAAGGTCAACAACCATACATGGAGTGTGAATCAGCTTAGATGTATGATCAACATAAAGAGATCTTGACACACAATATCAGCAATGGAGAGACTAACCAGGTCTACTGAATATTTCCATCTCGATTCAAGGCAACATGGCAACCATATTTTGTTGGACAATGTTCCTAGATGGCCAAGAACAATGTGCAAAAGGACAGTTTGCAAAGCCACTGCCATGTTCTTAGTTGGAGGGCCTTCTTTACATGACTTAGAACTGAGTGAGCAAAAATAACATTCTGCAGGATAAGCTAAATGGCTTTCCAAAGTGAATACAGGCCAACTAAAGTTTAACAGAAGAATTAATTAAGGTATAACGCCTTGAATAAGAATCATAAAAACACCACCAGCTGAAAAGAAATCATAGATTCAAAACAAATACTTGGTTGTCAAGTATCGATTTGACGCATTTTTCATTGCAAGATTGCATGCTCTAATTTTTTTAACATGAACCTGCTCTTCCTTGTTTTGCAAACAATTAAATTATCCATAAGAAAAAAATTCATATTTTCCTGAGCATTGATTATTGAAGCACCAGATCATTATATCCCAAATCAACGCCCCTTAGATTTTGATCCCTTGTAGGCAGATGGTCAACAAAAGAAATTATTACAAAATTGATTCGGAATTCTAATTAGTGAAAATAACAATAATAAAGATAAAGATAAAATCAAGTACTATGAACACACGGATTTAATTTGGAAAATCCACCTTCAATTGAGGATAAAAAATGACCGGATATACGATCAAAACCTTCCACTATATTCAACAAGATTACAATTTTCTTTCCTCACCACCAACACCCAATATAATGAGATTACAAAAAATTACAAACCAAAACCTTCTCCCAACGAAGAAAAAATGTCTCTCATTTCTCCCAATCTCATATTTTAGGGTTATAATGAAAAATAATAAAGACAAAAACCAAAAATAATTTAAAAATCGTACAAAATCATTCAGAACCTCTCAACGCAGTTTTGTCCACGTCCTGTTCCCGAGCACCCGAAATTTGGGCGCTTGGGCACTCACGTATCCCAACGACCTGTTCGCCAAAACACGAGAACACCCCGGCGCTCATGTCACAATTAGGTTATATTATGCTAGCTATGGAGATAGGTTCTTAGCGAGCTTATCCGCACAAGCAACGATGAGCATACGAAAGTTTTGGAATATTATTTCTGGACACTAGAGCGAAACCCATTCTTACCGCAAGCTTCTCAATTCCTTGCGCCTTATATAAGGGTGGTTCTTGCTGAATATTTTATGTACCATGAACGACATACTTCAATAATTTATGATGATCCCTCCAAACAAGCACAAACATATTGCCAAATGTCTCTTCTATTAAGAAGGCCGCTAGGAATTTTAGTTAAAACCCTTCGCTACTGGATTCAAGGCTTGTGAATATTTTTATACGAGTATTTCTATATGGAAAAAATGTGAAAAATATAGGAATGGTGTGAAAATAGTCTGAGAGAAATTTTCCACTATAAAATAAGACATATTTGTCTTTTTTCTTAGAAAAAAAATATAATGTAATATTCATTACTGACAAGTCATAGAATAATAAGGAGTCGAGTTTGTGGATTAACGGGCATGAAGATATCAAATGGGATCCACCTTTGTTTAATACTACTACCTAGATACATAATCACATGTTGTGAAAAACAAATAAAATTGTTTGCTTATATTAAGTCCCAAATGTCATGCTATTATTACATAATATTTATATTTTCTATGGTGAAGCATAGTCTTCTTCTTTTTTTCTTAAAAAATTCTTGGGCACCAAGTGTGAGGGAAAGCTAGATGTTTGGTAATTTCCCCTCCGACCAGGATGAAAGATCTCATTGAAGCTGTAAATTTCATTGGGAAAAGCTAGTGGCATAAATTGAATAATATCATAAATAGCTATTCTTGGGATTACCCATCCACCCCGAGAGTTTATAAACAAACAAAGATCCCCAATGCCATCCTATATTGTGAGATATACTATCAAACCAACAATTTGATTCGAGATCTCGCTATCAACTTCTTTACTTAAAAAAGTAATTATTCTTAATGAAGTCGTTTGATTAGGACAAAATTTTATCCCTTAAGAATTCTTTCACAAAACAATTTATCATTTTTCGGTTATTTGTTTTGTAACGAAAAATATAGGGTTTTGTCACCTCTCCAACAATCTTGCCATTATGTAGGATTTTGTGGCCCACAGACTTATTTGTTGGGGAGAAACTGATCCAATTCAAAGTTGTTTATGTCCCATTTTAAATATAGACAAATTGGTTCAGTAACCAAAAGTCATCCCTTTATCATTCCTATAAGGGTTAGATCCTTTTGAAAAAATATCACATCAAGGCGTATTTCTCCTCTTTGAATAGAGGATATAACAAATTCTCTTAAATGTTTTAATCTAAGCAGGAGAGAGTACACTTTGATATTATCAATAAATTTTTGATTTAAAAAGTTATTCCATCTTAATTGAAAAAACAAATATTTTTTTTAAAAAAAGTCATTCGATCTTAATTATGTGGTACAATTAGATCGAATAAGCTTTTATGGAATAAATAGTAAGATCCTTGTGAACCTTTGGGAAGTGTTTTATTCAACGTTTATTCAATTGCTCTTTTACCTGCAAAAGCAATGTAGGCATTGGGTTCGGCAATAATGATTTCCCCCAACGTACCAAAATTGATGGTTACCCCACCAGTTGTAGGAGATGTAAGGGTTGATATGTAGAATAATTTTTTATTTGATTAATAATCGAATAAAACAAAAGATATTTTCGCCGTTTGAATTAAGCTCAAGCTTCCTTCTTTCATGCTCGCTCCCCCACAAGCACACACCATAATGACGGGTAGAGATCTATTAATAGTATATTCGACCAAACAGGTTATTTTTTCACTTGCTGCAAATCTCATACTTCCCCCCATGAATTGAATTGCTACATGACTATCGTTTAGTTGACCAACACCTACTTGAATGGTCTCAGTTAAACTTGTCTTTCTTTGATACGAATTAAGGTGATGTTTATAGGGTTCTTCCTATGAGTGAAATTTAATAGGGGCCATCATCCATAGGATCCCACGTGTCTGAATCAATCGAAAGTTTGATTCTACCTTAACTATTTATTTTAAATTAAGAGTACCATTTCCTATTGGATCCCCTTAAATTCCATATTCAAAGTGTGGTTGGGTGGAAAATTAGATGGTCTTCGAGAACAAACTTTTTATTTGGTAGGTAGTATCGATGAAGCTACGGTGAAGCCTTTAAACTTAGATGAGGAGAGCAAATTCGGAAACATAATTGGCATGAATATAGTAAATCTTGCTTGGGCTCTTTTAATGGTAGATTTTACCTTTTCCCCTTTTGCTTGTAGTACAAGGAAGAGGTAGAATCTAGTGGCTCTATTAGTTAAGTTTAAGTTGAATAATTAAACTGTATCAATTTGGAATAGATCGTTATGAGAAGGGTTTTTTTTTTTTTTTCATTTCAATTTTCCAAAGAAATTTTATTGGATGACAGTAATATATGAATGATAACCTTTAGATCAAACAAATAAGGAAATAATTAGATTCTTATATCACTTGTATTTATAAAGTTAAATTAATATTAATAATAGCAATTAATATTAATTATTTCAAAAGTAGATACCTTAGCTTTAGCCACTCGAATTTTCAATATTCCTTTTTATTTCTCATTAAACGAATGACATCTTTTTTTAGAAATCCTATCTATTCTTAATATGATATTGAGAAATCTTAATGCTATTACTCTAGCAAGCATGAAACGTATGCTTTCATTAAATATTGGATTGCTCATTGAAAATAAGAGTATATCGAACCCATATGAAGATAAGAGTATATCGAACTCATATAAAGTCTTACCACAAGCACATTATATCCTCAGACGCACATAGAAATATGCCACTGAGGTGCTAAAGCTAAAGCAACAATAATACTTATATCATTTATAGCTAGCTCTTTGCGATCTCTCATATATTTCATAAAATGGAGTCTTTATAGACCCCCGATGACCAACCTTTACGTGAATGGCTAAAGATCCAATAAGCCCAACAAAGTGAGAATTTAGTGATTTGATTTTGTTAGTACCTTACGACTAAATTCTATTTTTATTCATTCACTACTTGAATCCATTTGATTCTAATCCGCACTCAGACACAAAAAATTGAGTGCGAGTTTATTTTGGACGAAACCTATCTTGTCTTGACTACGAGTAGTTTTCCTTGTTAACAATAATTGTTGCTTTTTATATATTTGCGGGTTTATTCATTATTTTTTTGTCATTTCTCCTCACATTTTTGTGTTCATTCCCTTCAAGATCAGTCCGGTCTTACAAACTTTATTAGTAGTATGCACAAATATATTGCTTCAAGTGAACGTTTAAAAGAACAATCCCACGGAGAAGCCCAGCACTCTACTGTTGAGTTAGCAACCCATACATGTATACCATCCGGACTCTTATGTCGTCTGTCTTCTTCTTCGTCTTCTTCTCCTCGGTCGTCCTCTCTAACTCCGGCGATCCAATGGCGGCAAATAGGGCTTCACCTACAACAGAAATGTCATAAACCATACTGTTAGAAACCACCACTGCATCCGGTTACTTTCTTTAAACTTCCAAAAGTCAATTCTTTTGCTGAGGGAAGCAACCTCATCCCACTTGCCTGCCTCCGCGAACACATTGGACAGCAACAACCTTCCTGCACCATGATCAGGCTCTAGTCATGTCAGGTCCTTTGCAGTCCTTGCTCCAATTTCGGCGTCTCCAAGTGTTCTACACGCAGCCAACAATCTTCCTCATACAACAACGTCGGCTTTCATTGGCATGCTGCTACTTAATCTTTCGGCCTCCTCCAACCGCTAGTTCTGCCCCCCAGTTACATCAATTATACATCCGAAGTGTTTTATGGTAATTGGTTCAATCTTACTCGCGTTCTTCATTTTCTCAATATTCTGCTTTCCAGTCTTCACCAGCCTTGCATGGTAACATGTACTCAGAACACCGATAAATGTAACAGAGTTGGGATTGATCCCAGACTTGAGCAATTTAAAAAAATCGTTTCGAGACTCATCCCTCCATGCATTGCCAAAGTGCAGATGATTGCATCCCAAGGAGAAGTGGAGGCCACTGAGTATTCCACCTGATAAAACAAATATATAGCATTCTGAACGATCCCACACTTGAGCATGGATGTCAACTAACCCGGCAATTAGATATCATTAAGGTATATAAAATTTTCCTATATATATTTGTGCACAAGTCCCTGCTTCACCATTGTATAATTTCATTAGGTCGTAATCCCAATGCGAGCATGTCTCAAAATAGATTTAAAGCCAAACTACATTGCCCAGCTCGGACGCAACCACCAAACTACATAGATTTAAAGCCAGACTACACTGTTTGGTGCAGTGCAGGCCACAGCTATAAATTGACGGAACCCATTTCTTCCTCAATTCGCCCTCCCACATTGTATGAGGTTATTGAAGTGAAGGAACCCATTAAGCGAAGGAAGCCATTTCTTCCTCATTTCGCCCTCCCACATTGGATGAGGTCAGTGAATATTGCAGCCTGTTGTTTGCTCTATGAATCATAAATCAGAGTAAATAAATAAATAAAAGAACCTGGATCAAAAGTGGTAGAAATTACAAGTCTAATGTCATAAAGGCTAATCTTATCTCCTCCTCTTCTTCCATTGGTCGACAAAAAGTGTAATTTTTTTTTAAAAGCGGTGTCCTTTTATAGAGACAAATGATAGAATAATATCTCCCCTATTATCTCAACTAATGAGATAATCGAGAAAAATATCTTTAAACTCAAAACTTCGTTTAGTTCTTATCTTTTCTTGATATTATCTATTAAACTTTTGGTAATTAATTAAATTATAGGCGTATATTATAAAACTAATGCCAACACCCATATATGAAGCTCATGGCTATCTTGCCTCAACCGAACCGATCCCACCCACCAACCTCTCCATTAAACTGTTAAAACCTGCCAACATCATGCTCTCCCGAGTCCCTGACTTTGCCAAGAAGCAAGTGATATAACTAAATAGCTCGAATTTTCAGCGTCATTGTCATTTACAGCTTACTGAATATAATTGTTCTTAAATGTAACCAAGTGATATAACTTATACGCAAACACATCTATCTGTTTTCCATTCTTTCTCCGGATTATCATACTATTTTTTTTTCTAATCATAGAAAAATATTTTGGTTGATGCAAGAAAAGAATGCTCGTGGGACTTGCATGCCAACGAAAGCCACGCTCTTTAGCATAAAAATGGCTGGCACGTTTTCCCTTTCTTGATCTTGCCTGTCTCCTTGCCCATATATAACTATTATTATTACTTTTATTTAATTTAACGGACAGGATCTGTTGTCATCCTTAATCCAACGGACCTAATGCCGTATGGGCTGGCTGACGAAAAACCGTCCAGGAAGAATTAGTTCTCCTCTCCTCTCCGCCGCCATCCCTTGCCGCTTTTTATTTTAATATATATTTTTTATAATTATTTCTTTCACATGTATATATTTCGAGGTGGTCTAAGGGAGAAGTAGAAGGAGGAAGACACAACGTTAATTAGTGAGGAATTGAATCTTGTACCGTGTCTAGCTCATCTTAATTATCTCAATCATAAACATTCTAAAACTAAAAAATGAAACAGAAATAAATAGTAATCCAAAGGTTTTCTCTTATACATATTTCAGACCAAAACTGTTATTTTTTTATAATTGAGCATTTTTAGTTCAAAACAAGGGAGAAATAAACAAAACCTAAAATAAGAAAACACCCACAATAGACAAGAATAAACCGAAATAAATGAATATCATTAGAAAAAACAACAAATACATGAAAAGTAAATAAAACTCCAATGGCATAATTTTTTTTGTCAGAATGAATTTAAAAACATCATGTTATGCGATAAAATATACTCTCTTAATATCAACTAAATAAATAAGCTGTCAAATAAACAAAATACATTCAACATATCTATGTATGATTGAAGGGGGTAGTTGATCACTTAATAACAATATTTGTCCCTTTGATAAAAAAAAGTGGGAAAGAAATGAATAATGATATATATTGCGTTGTAAGAAACTTCTTTGCTGAACATTTAATCCTCACGGCCACATTCAAGGTCAGGAATGCATGTACAATTTTTTTTTATTTTTATACTTTAGTATAAGGAAGAGGGGGAGTGGGGAAAAACTCCATAGGTGCTGCATGGGGGAGGTGGAAGGGATGACAAAGAATGGGTGGTGGAGGTAAAAAACGTTCTGGAAACACCCAAAGGAAGAAGGAGGAGGGCCCCTCATATCTGTACTCGTTCGTGGTCCGAATCATTTCCTCCGTCCATCCTCCATTCCCTCCCCTCCCTCCTTTTTTTTTTTTTTTTGTTGTTTTACTTATAATAATAATAATAATAATAATAATAATAATAATAATAATAATAGTTATAATAATAATAATTTGAAAACAATCGAATTCTCTGCCCGCCACTTTTATTTAGTTATCCCAACCCCCATCCCCTCCTAATTCGAACCCACAGAGAACGAAGGAGGAGGCGGAGAAGAGGGCAATCAATATCCCTCCCTCCTTCCCCTCGCCCCTGCATCTAGTTTCTTCCTCAGGTCCTCCAAAGCTTTTTTTTTTTTTTTTTTTTTTTGCTTATTTTGTTGTTCGGTTGGCTTCGCTGCACTGTTTAATTATTTTTTTTATTTTTTTTATTTTTTTATGCGGGGTTTGGTGTTGTATTGGTGTGTTATTTTACCAATGTTTCGGGACAAGGAGATGCGAGCATGCGGATGTTTGTTTCGTCGTAGGTTTGGTTCTGAGTGGATATTATCATTTGCATTTGTTTCTAGCTAGTGTTATGTTGGTGTTTTGGTGATTTGGTTTGGTTGTGATGTCTGGGATCTTGAAAGGAAAGGCCGTTTGGTCGGACATTATGTCCGATTTATGTCTTTTGCTGGTCGGAAATGTAGATCTGTATTAGTTATTGGGTAGATTGTTGGTTTTGTTATTGGAGGTATTTGAGGACTGGGCAAGCGGTTGTTTGCGTGGAAAATAATCCACCGTTTTTGCAAGTTAAATTGCCGGCAATTTTTTAGGAAATACTCTTTTTTTTCAAGTTTCTTTATTTTCAGATATTGATATGGGAGAACATTATTTTGCCTGCTGATCTGGGTTGAAAGATTTTTTTCCCCCCCTTTAACAATGTAAAAAATGTTTACCCAGGCTGTTAATGCCCTGAAGATGCCTTTCTTCTCCAAAAAAATGACCTCCGCAGCATTTAATTGGGAATATGCTACGCTATCCTCATTTTGGATGTACACTGGATAAAAATGATGTTGTTTCCGTAAATTTCTGGAGAGCAACACTACTGTTTCTTTTAGGGCCTGTTTGGAATGTGAGAAAGAGAAAAAAAATTGTGAGATTAGTGTACTTTTTTCCCATACTTTTGCTTGTTTGGTTTGCAAGAAAATGTGAGAAAAGGAAATCTATCTTCCATCATAATGAAAAACCATTGCACACTCATCTTCCTTTAAAAAAAAAAAGGAAACGAGAGAAAGTGAGAATGATGTCATATAAATTTTCTTTTTTTTTTCTAACCAAATACATGAGAGAAAATAATAGGAAAAGTAATTTCTGCTTTTTTTTCCTCACATTCACTTTCTTTCATTTCCTCACTATTGAAATAGTGTTTCCTGTTGCTTAATTTTTTTAATTTGATTCAATATTTACATAGCTTATTCTTTATTTGTTAGCAGTTAACTGACAATGGCCGACAGTGATGAAATTCAGCCTCTCGTTTGTGACAATGGAACTGGAATGGTGAAGGTCAGACCATTTATATGTGTTTATTAATGTTTAGTTGTTGCCTTTTCATTTATTTGCAATCTGTTGATCTGTTTTTAATTTCTTGTGCAGGCAGGTTTTGCTGGTGATGATGCTCCAAGAGCTGTATTTCCCAGCATTGTTGGGCGACCTCGGCACACTGGTGTCATGGTCGGAATGGGGCAAAAAGATGCATACGTTGGTGATGAAGCTCAGTCTAAAAGAGGCATTCTTACATTGAAGTACCCTATTGAACATGGCATTGTGAGCAATTGGGATGACATGGAAAAGATCTGGCATCATACCTTTTACAATGAGCTGCGTGTTGCACCTGAAGAGCATCCAGTTCTTCTGACGGAGGCCCCTCTCAATCCAAAGGCCAACAGGGAAAAGATGACGCAAATAATGTTTGAGACTTTCAATGTGCCTGCTATGTATGTTGCTATTCAAGCCGTACTTTCCCTATATGCCAGTGGTCGTACAACAGGTAAGTCCGTGTCTCATTTTCTGCTTTGCACCTTTAATTTCCTTATTGGCTGTGATTTGTATTGAGATTAATTTGTCTGTATACCAGGTATTGTGCTGGATTCTGGTGATGGTGTTAGCCACACAGTGCCAATCTATGAAGGATATGCCCTTCCCCATGCCATTCTTCGTTTGGACCTTGCTGGTCGGGATCTGACTGATGCACTCATGAAGATCCTTACAGAGAGAGGTTACTCCTTTACCACCACTGCTGAACGGGAAATTGTGAGGGATGTGAAAGAGAAGCTTGCATATGTTGCCCTTGACTATGAGCAAGAACTTGAGACATCCAAGAGCAACTCCTCTATTGAGAAAACCTATGAGCTTCCAGATGGACAGATTATTACCATTGGTGCTGAGAGATTTAGGTGTCCTGAGGTTCTCTTCCAGCCTTCACTTATTGGAATGGAAGCCGCTGGTATCCACGAGACTACTTACAATTCCATTATGAAGTGTGACGTAGACATCAGGAAGGATCTTTATGGCAACATTGTTCTCAGTGGTGGTTCTACTATGTTCCCTGGAATTGCTGATCGTATGAGTAAAGAGATCACAGCCCTTGCTCCAAGCAGTATGAAAATCAAGGTTGTCGCACCACCTGAGAGGAAGTATAGTGTTTGGATTGGAGGTTCTATTCTTGCATCTTTGAGTACTTTTCAACAGGTACATTTTTTTTTGGGTATATGAATAACCATTAAACCAATTTTTTTTTTGTATTTAATAGTGCATAACTTCATATTCTTCAAATGCCGCAGATGTGGATATCAAAGAGTGAATACGATGAGTCTGGTCCTTCTATCGTTCACAGGAAGTGCTTCTGATTTGTATGAAGTGGTTAGTTTTTTTCCCCCTTACTTGGTTTTCATGGATGAATTCATTGGAGCAATTGTCGAAAGCATTACTTGGCATTGATGCGATTGAGTGTAATCTGAAGTACCAGGATAGCTTCGTAGCCGTGTGTTTGCCATTTCGAAGACAAAAATGTCTAATTGGTACATCAATTTGGAAGTATTTCATGGTAGGCAGAAAGCATATCTATTGCGTCATAAGGGCTGGGTCATAAGTGATGTATAAGTTGAGTTTCTTGTTCAAAGATGCCTAACGCAAGATAACTTCATTCAATATGCTTCCTTTGTGTGCGTTGTCATGACCTTTTTTTCTCACCCATCTTGTTGGCGATGAATGTCTGCCATTATCTTGAAGAGGATTAGTTCAGCTAACGTTCAGAGCTTATTCATGATTGGAGTTAAATGCACAATAAAATTACCTCGCCTCTACATTCTGCTTATCTATTCTTTTTTTTATTTTATTTGTTTATCGAGCAACAGGTTGCAAATTGGCTTTTCGGAATGCTGGGAAAAGGGCTTGAGCCAGTGGGATGGGCGTGAGCTTCCCCATTGAAATTATAAAATGTTGCAGTACTTTCGTATTTTGTGATCTTTTAATCCTCGGAACTTTAAGCTGTAACTTTCTTTGTTGGTTCTATTATTACGTTCTGCTGTGTCACTTCCAATTTGCCTTAGCTGTTAGTTTTAACTTTTATGAATTTATCCGGACTATCGACGTAAATCTACCGGTTTTTGTGAATGATACGGTGGTTGCGACTTAACCTTTTTGTGTTCAACTAGGGGAGAGCAAGAAATCAGCCGAACCAAATTTTCCGATTGCCGTTGGGTTGCTCAAATGTGACACCGAACGGAACTTTGAATTTTCCTCAAAAACCAAACTTGATTGAACTGAATTATTTTGGTTCTGTTTTAAGAAAATTGAAAATATTAAAATTATATTAAAATTAATTATTTTTTTATAATGAACGAAATTATAATATTTTTTAACCAATACAAGCACATTCAAAATATTCTATGCATAGATAATGGACAATATATTATAGTTACTGAATAAATTATAAATAAATGATAAAGAATAATAATAGCTCACATAAAATATAAATATTAAAATTTTTAATATTTTTGAATTTTTAATCGATTTCAATTCGGTTTGGTTCCGCGGCAAAAATCTCTATACCTATTTTTAAACCCGTCCTCACATCACTCTTAAATTAAACTTAATTATTAACTATTTAAAATCTTACTATTAGAGTTTATTCGAATCAATTGGCTGGTATAATTATAGCAATAGGCACCCTGAATCCAATGCCGGAGTAGGCGGTGCACCGGAGGACGATCCATGGCAATTCCCTCTAGATGATGGTGCTTTTGGTATAAAATCCTTTTGTGAATGTCAAGGACATGATGAAAATTAGCGTCATTGCTACCTCCATTGTCCGAGAAATGGAAGATCAGATTGTAGCCATGCTGCGAGAGTGCGTGGACATGTCCCATATGAAGAAGATCCTGGCCTTAGTGATAACATCCTCTCTTTGGCAGAGCAGTTTTCTAGCAACAAAGATGGTCGATTTTTGCTGCCTGAAGCGGGACACCCACTACGCCAGGGCTGTTTTTGACCAGGTGATCTATCCCAATGTGTTTCTTTACAATGCCATCGTAAAGGCTGATGCTACTAACCCTCTTTTTGAAGAGGCGGTACGCATCTATCGCACGATGATGAACTGCCCGTAAGAGTGCTCCAGTCATGTCTCCGCCAATAGATTTACCTACTCAACTGTCATTAAGGCCTTTCGGGGCCTTAAGCGTTTTGATCTTCGTAGAGCTGTTCACGGGCATGTCCTTCAATGCGGTTCAGCTTCCAATTCGATCGTTGAAAATTCGTTGCTGGAGATGTATACCAAGTGTGATGAATTGGCAGACGCACAGGTTGTGTTTAACGGAATGCCCGACCGAGATGCTGCCTCCTGGAATGTTCTTATATTTGCCTATGCCAATTCGGGCGAGATGAAGAAGACTAAACTGATGTTTGGCTAGATGCCAACTAAGACACTTGTTTCCTGGACTCAAATGATTTCAGTGTATTTTAGGTGTGGACGTTATTCTGACGCAATGAGGGTATTCCATGAAATGCAAGTAGCTGGCATGAAGCCTGATGCTGTGAGTGTAGTCGCTGTATTGCCAGTCTGTGCACAATTAAGTGCTCTGGAGGTGGGCAGATGGATACATGCATATTCAGATAAAAATGGACTGTTGAAAATGGTTTATGTTTGTAATGCACTCATAGAAATGTACTCAAATTTCGGAAGTATTGATGAGGCCTTTCAGCAGTTTACTGGGATGGCCAACAGAGATGTTATCTCCTGGAGCTCCATGATTAATGGGCTTGCAAATCATGGTCGCGCACATGAGGCAATTTCTTTGTTCAAAGTCATGCAGATGGCCGGGATATGACCAAATGAAATTACTTTTATTGGTGTCTTATCTGCTTGCGTACATGTTGGTCTTTTGGCTGAAGGGTTGGGATACTTTGATGCCATGACAATAGATTACTGTCTCAAACCAGGTATTGAGCACTTGGGTCATCTGGACAAAGCTTTTGATTTTGTCAGTAAAATGCCAGTAGCTCCGGATGGTGCCATCTGGGGATCTCTGTTGGGTGCGTGTCGGATGTATAGAAATATTGAAATTGCCATACTTGAGATGGAGAATTTGATAGAGCTTGAACCAGAAGATGCTGAGAACTATATTTTGCTTGCAAACACTTATGCAGCTCCTGGAAAGTGGGATGATATGTCAAGAGTTCGAAAGCTGATGAGGAGTAGAGGAATGAAGAAGATTCGTGGTTGTAGTTTGATTGAAATAAACAATGTTCTAAAGGAGTTTGTTGTTGGAGATACATCCACCTCGCTATCACATGAGCTCTGTTTAATGCTGAAGCTTTTAGCCTTCGACCTTTTGGGGGAAAGTATTTCCTTTGAAAAAATGACTTACCTTTTGGGGGAAACACTGCCATTTTTTATGTGAGTTCTTAGCGTTCATGTTCTTGTTTTTATCCAAAAAAAAAATGCAAGTAGCAAAACTTACTTTTTAATTTCTCTTGCTACTCATGGCTTCAGCAAAATCAACTGATTAGTTTTTTCAGACTCTTAATTGTTCTGATGAATCCCTGTAGCCATGTGACTTAAAGAAGCTTTTTGATATTGCAGCTCTCTCAGCCAACAGAGGTGATAAATTTCTAAAGTTAATATGCCATATCCTTTTGTAAAGATTTAGTAATGTAACCTATCTGTAAATCATGTCTAGCATCCTCGCATTTGAATGAAATCGCATGAAATAGTGTTGCACTTTTCGCATCGAATTCTAGTGTTTGTCAATTGTTAACATGATGCTATTCTTTTTTTTTATAATTTTTTTTCATTATAATATGTAACAAACTGAAAACTCTACCAATTTCCCTGCATTGCCAGTCCTAATCCTGGACAGAGAAGGAAGGTGGTGTTGGGAATGACATCCGACCATTTAAACTTTGTAATTTATAATTAAATGATTTTACTTGAGGATCCACGTCCACAACACCTTTTTTTGGTATTAGTTGGAAGAAGAAAAAAAAAGAAAAAGAAGAATATGGGGCATGCGCTACTGAAGTTATGGTAATAAATGTTTTAATAAGATCATTGATTTTCCTTATTTTTTGACAGTGTTGCACTTTTACTTTTATTTTTACATGTTGCATTTATCTCCACGGAATAAACACCTCATTTTCTTATAATTTTTTATTGGTAGAATTCATATAGGCTGGATTCAGATGTTGCTCTCGACCTTGATTTTATTATTAATCTGCCCAGCAGTAAAAACATGGAGGTATACATTAGCCTTCTTTCTGCTTCCATTTTCGTATAATGTTTGCATGTGGAATGCTGAATTCAATAATGAAAATGAACTTTTTTTTTTATCAATATTCGGGCAATCATAATTTGTCGAAATTTGAAACTGTTGCAGGTTGATCAAAGTAGAAGCATGGATAGGAAGAAAACAGATTTGGATAGGATCATATATGATATTCCAGAGTATAAATAAATATAATAATTACGTGGAGGATCCACTATTTTATGTGGCTTTTAACTTTTGTATGAAACTCTTCTCCATTAATGATTGCGGTGGTGGAACGCAACCTACTTTCTCTCTGGCTTCCTTCTTTATTCATCAATTCACAGGTTCTCCAAGGGTCACAGACTTGCAGTGACGTTGTCTCCGCAAGCAAAAACATCCAGTCGGCAGCCACATCAGGTTGCACTCGTTTCCTCTCATGGCCTCAACCTTGGTCCTCTTCGTGGTCTTCATCTTGGATCTCATAGCTTTTGCACTCGCCATTGTTGCTGAGCAGAGAAGGAGCACTGTAAGGACTGTCTGTTTCCTATTTTCTGAATAAGTGCATATGTGATTTAATCATATGATATCCCCTTATAAGATCTAGTATTGCTTCTGCAAAGATTAGTTTCTTGTTGAATTGTTGAAGATGAATCATGGGTCTATTGATATGTGTGAGTTCTTTCCCTTTTAGTTCTCATCGATTTTATTGGATTCTTTCCATTTGTGAAACAACCTTTTTTTTTTTTTTTTCCCATCATGCAAACAACTTGGTTTTTTAAGTCTAAGTAAGGATGGAAAAGAAGATGCTTTCTTTTGTGAAGTGGCGTGATTGAGATTGCACGACAGGCAAGGGTGGTCCAAGTGAAGGAAGCAGACTCAAGCTATTGTGCCTATGACACGGACATTGCAACTGGGCTTGGGGTGGGAGCCTTCCTCTTCCTCATGGCCAGCCATACCCTCATCATGGTCGTAAGCAAATGCTTTTGCTGTGGGCGTGGACTCTGGCCCGGCAGTGCTCGATCATGGGCAGTCATCCTGTTCATCACCTGCTGGTAATAATATAATAGCCAAACTCTTGATCAACTTTACATGCATCAAGTTTGCTTGTTAATGTATTGAGGAAAAGACATGTCTTATCTGAAAAATCTGATGCTAAGTGTTGTTTGACGTAGGGTGACATTTGTGATAGCGGAGGCATGTTTGTTGGCTGGTTCAGTGAGGACTGCTTACCACACCAAATACAGGAGCGTGTTGTCTGATCCGCCATCATGTGAGACGCTTAGGAAGGGCGTGTTTGGAGCCGGAGCTGCCTTCGTGTTCTTCACCGTCATCGCATCAGAGTTTTATTATGTCTGCTACAGCAAGGCCAACGTCCAGCCTTCCCGTGGAAGGGATAACGGTGTAGCAATGGGTACTTACTGATGGAGTTTCAAAGTGGAAATTTCTTTGGTGATCAAATTGCCAATAGTTATGACTCTGAAGATATGGCTATTGTAACTTTTCGTTTGTATCGATTATGGTTTATGTCGATGAGAGTGATTTTCTGTCTGATATTTTGGGGGGCTGATGGGTCTTAATGAGTGGGTTATGTAGACCCGGTGTTGCTAGCAGGTTGGTTGGTCATGCGAAATGGGGAAGCAAAAGGGGGAATGATTATGACCATAGTCCGTTGTATTTTACTATTTCGTGATCAGGAAGACAAGAAGCTGCTGCTTGGTAAAAAGAAAAGAAAAAAAGACAAGAAGCTGCAATGTATATTTTTGGCATATAAGCGTCCCCGCATTATATATATATATATAGGGGCACTGGTGTGGGCTGCCTCAGCACATACCAGCGCATGAAATGACAGCTGTTGGATTGGCTGTCAATGGCCCATCAACCCACCCAATTTCCCCCCTCCCCACCCCCCCAACCCTTCCTTCCCCCCTTCCCAGCACTGCCCCCCCTCTTGGCCACTGCATTTTCTCGCCCCGCCAGCCGAACGCGGTCCCTCCTGGACGTTCCCCCTGCCGCCCCGCCGCCCGCCGTTGACCGCTGTTTCACCCCCATCTGCGTTCCCCCCCTCACCCTTGGCACCAATAACGGCACTTGTCGGCGGCGCCGTTGGCTGGTA
>JAVDBV010002966.1:0-14780 GCA_032619315.1 Piper longum
ATATATATATATATATATATAAGAAAGTTGGAATTTTGAATTGTATCAGATGAAAGTTATATTTGTGGATTAGATTATTTTATAAATAAAAAATAAATAATAAGGGTAATATCATACTTGTGTGTATGTAAATACGACTACCTAAATTTAAATATCAAAATATGTTAACATGGGTTAAAAAGAATTAACTAAGTAGGATTTGGAAGACAAAAATTTAATTAGGGCAATATTAATAACATGTTAGTCACTTGATGTGATCCTAAGAATCAATTCTAGATTTTTATGAATTGATATAATAACGATTATTATTTAATTTAAGCAATCTATTAAATTAATTTATTTATGCAAGTTGGGCGACCAATTAACTTAATTAATTGTTATAATTGAGATATGAGTTAAATTATGACCGATAATCTACCCGTTAGTGTAACTAAATTATTAGTAGGCTTATCATTGGTTTATTTGTGTATTACACTGTTGGTTATTAAGTATAAAAAATCTATTATTAATTAATAGGTTAATAAATAATCGATTCACTTATAGATACATCTAATTATTGGCATGGTTATACTTTTACTTGTATTGATTAATGATATGGTATGAACGTGTAATTAAAGCTGGTATTAATTTATTTATTTATAAAATTCACTTATAAGTAATTGATTAAATAATTAACTATTTGTCGTTTGATATATTTTTATGGATTGTACCCTTGATATTGTTAAGTGTGATACATCATATCACCATGCATCCATTTAGATAAGGAAATATACATTTTAACGTATAATTTGCTTGTGACTCCCAGATTAGGATTTTTTGTTATGTTTGCAGCGCGTTCAGTAAGTTTTTAGGTCCGTATAATTATTTGGAATTTTATATATTCATATTTAGCAAACTTGGTCGGTCTACACCATGGTTGCAAAATTAGAATTGAAATCGGAATCGGTTTTCTAAAGAATTGGAATCGGAATCGGAATCGATCTGAATCGGCCAAAAATTACTTTTTTTGAATCGGTCAAGAATCGGCCAGAATCGGTCGGAATCGGAATCGGTCTGAATCGGAATCAAAAAAATTTGCACATTGCACGGCTGAAAAAAAAATTGCATCCAATTAGCATCCAATTATACATTAATCCATGGTTGCAAAAATCAAAATCGGAATCGGTTCAAATCTATCATATACAAAAATTGGAATCAATTCAAATCGATTATATACAAAAATATAATAAATCATAAATTAGTCTAAATTAGTCCAAATCAGTCCAAATTGTGTGTATTATATTTTATAATATTTTTTTATATTTTTTAGATTTTTTTATGATTTATTTAAAATTAGTTATTATTTTTATACGAGTAGGACTCGAGTCAACTTTTAATTACGAAAATACCACCGGGCTTTAAAACTTTACCCCAATTCCACCCCCCACCCACGCGGCCCGCTTCACCCCACCGCCGCCCCGCCCCGCCTACCCCCGCCGGCCCCGCCCCCTGCTCCTCCTGCCCCGTCCAGCCACCGTCGCAGCTCGTGTCCCCCCCTACGCCGCCCTACTCCCGATCTGCCTCGCCGCCGCTCGCGTCCCTCCACGCCGCCGCCGCGCCCGATCCGCCCTCGCCGCCGCTCGCCGTGTATGTGCGGCCACCCACGGGTATTCCACTTTTGCCCATGCAAAATTAATTGATTTATTAAAAACCCTAGGGTATTTTACTCATTTTTTTCTAAAAACCGATTCACCCCGATTTTTCCCGATTTGGAATTAATTTTTAATCGGTCCAAATCGGCCAAAATCGGCCGATTCCTAGACCGATTTTACCCACCCGATTTATCCTCTTTTTTCAATCGGATTCGCTCCGATCCGATTTTTGCAACCCTGGTCTACACTCAAATTCAACAACTATGCACCAAACGTAACCATGGTCAAAGAATTGATTCACTCGGGCCACATTCTTAAAATTCTTAAAAGATGAAATATCAGCCCCCATGTTGAAAGGGGTGGCTAGACGTAATGGCATAAGATGTCTCATTATGTATTTGAGATAACAAGAAAGTAAGTTAATGACAAATATCAATAACTATAGGTTTTAGGCCATGTAACGTATGTGTACATGCATAGGATTCTAGTTAGATGTGGTGGTTAATGCTCTCGGCATAATTGGGGCTGAACATAAACATAATTATTAAAAGACTCAATTAATGATGTTGTGAAATATATTGATATTTTCTTTCAATTATAAGACTTAGTATTTTTATCACAAATGAGAAATTGTCTCCGTTGGCATGAGCATGAATAGATGATTTAGAGTCAGAAAACTTGGAGGACTCTATTATTAGACTATTTATTTTTCTTATCTTAGTTGTTATTATATTTATGACATGTTTACATGGCAATGAGATTTTGGTTTATTTCATGGGTCTTAGCTTATTCCAAGCATTAGTTATCTTAAATTTTATTTCATGACATGATTTAGAATTTGAACTTTAACTAATTTTTTGCGTATGAATTAAATTTGCATTTTTTTTAAAAAAATCACGTCATAGATTTATTTATGATGTTGATAAATCAATAAAAAAATTAATTTACGAGGCACTTAATTTATATTTTAACACTTAGCCCGTAACTCGAAATGGACGAGTTGCTATAGTATCATACGTAACATATATATGCTCCATTTACATATATTTTAGTCCATCAAAATTGTCTCCTTCATCATTTGTGCTAAGAAGAGTTCAACCACTTTTAGTGAGTGATAAACTTATAGCTTCTAAAATTTAGACAAAAAATAACATTAAAAAATTATCTTTCTATCCTCTACAAGAATACAATCAAAGTATATACTTTTCTAATAAAACATTCTCAAATTGTTTAGATTTATTATGTGCATTTAATCTCATTACTTTTTTTCTAATAATCTTGCCGCTACCTATTGCATCTAGTTGTTCGGATACTTTCTTAAAATATCTAAAAAATTAGTCTCACATTGTGAAAAAAATATTCAAGAGTTATCAAAAAAATGATCGTTAAGGGGTAAAAAAAAATGACGTTAAAAGTTCAACATATTGGACTCAGAGAGCATGTTATCCATGTAGATGGTGACAGACATGGGACCCCTGATGGTGTTTTCAAGGATTTCGGTACTGTTCACTAATATTGTCCATATACGCATGTGCACTAGAGGGCATGCTACTATTTAATCCCTGTAAACGGTGATATATAGAGACTAATGTATTGTTCTGCACCGAACCACTATTATTTAGTAATGCATTATAAACTATTCTGTAATGCACCATACTATTGTATTGTTGTGAATGCTTACCTTGGTAAGGTAAGCCTCTCATGCCCTTATGAATGTTTTTAAGCGTAGAGTTGCAAATAACAAGCTCATAAGCACACAACGTCAAGGTGGGTAAATGAAGTCTACTTCCACTTCCATGGCCCCTCAACAAGACAAGGCTTGAAGGATCAACACAAGACTCTCGCTCATTGTCCCACCACTTGAGTGCTTCCATCCTCACGTCACACTGTCCAATCTGTAAACAAACATATAATATTAGTCTCAAGTAGGGGTATACTTACATAGGCCTCGAGAAAGGCAACTTTTAGTAGATCTTTTTGTGTTTTCGAAATCAAAATTTGCCGAATCAAAAAAAAAAACTGTGCAACTTCTTTTTCAATCCATAGTAAAATGAGTATGCATGCAGGCATACCTTGATAACCATCTTCGATATACGCATTGCCCTCGTATCCTTGCCGACATTTGCGTCGGTACCCTTGCCCAACCACTGAATTAAGACACTCACCATCAATACATGTTCTGTTCTCCTTCTCCGTCGTCTCGCAGGTATCGTTGATCCCGCTGATGGCCTAGTCCACCACCATTGGCACTAACCTTCTCCGAAGGCTGCTATCTCGAAAGTGGGAAGCTTGGGAGCTAAACATGCTCTTGGTGACCATGAAGGCATATTCGCAGGACATATGAGAAGCGAGGTTACGGTTATTGGGGAGGCTTTGCAGCGAGACATCAAGCTTCGTGAAGCCTTGGGGGATGACCGCTCGGCAGCCAATGCCGTCGTAGAGGCAGTCAAAGGCCGACTTATCAGACGTGCAGTAAGAGGCGCAGCCGCCGGTGGATTTGTTGAGTAGTGATCTAACTTCTTATATGGAGGCCATGCATATCGACAAAGGAAGCGGGTAGATGACATTGACGATGGAAGAAATCAAATCTATTTATAAAAATAAGATTTGAAATTTGGTGGAGCCAAAGGAAAGAAGGTAATAGGTTACTAATGGTTGTTTCAGAAAAAAAGAAGTAATTTCTGAGAAAGATGAAGAAAAATATAAGGCTTGATTAGTAGTAAATGAGTTTATGCTCACCGAGGATGGGGACTATAACAAAATATTCTCACACGTTGTCAATCATACATCGGATTGGTCAGAGTGATTTTAACTTTGGTAGTAATATATGACCCGGAATTAGAATAACTTGATGTAAAAATAATACTTTTACATAGAGATTTGGAAAAGCAGATTGAAGAAATCATTATATGGTATAAAACAGTCTCTTTGCATAAAAGTTTTGATAGTTTTATGGTTCAAAGTAGATTTATTCGGTCTTAGTATAATAGCTTTGTTTATTGTAGAAAACTTGGTGATATGTCATATATTTATTGGTATTGTATGTTAGATGATATGGTGATTCCTACTTAGAGTTTAGTTTAAGAGATTAAACTTAAATTTTAGTTGTCAATGGAGTTTGACATGAAATATTTATATGAGGCTAAAAAAATCGTGGGCATGGAGTTTAGACAAGACATGGAAATTGTGGTTGTCATGGGTAAAGCATGTGGAGAAAGTTTTACAACGATTTGACATAGATAATATACTAAGGTTGTCGGTTCCTCTTGTTCAATACTTCAAACTTTCTGCAGTTATGTCTCTTACAACATGTAGTAGTATGGTATAAATGTTAAAATTTTCTAATGCACAATTTGTTCAATCTCTTTCCTCTCATCAACAATTTATTTAAAAATCATTACAAATATATAAATAAATTATCTAAAATAACATAATAATATGTCTTCAATATTACCAAAATAATTTTAATAAGCTTTACAAACATTATTTTGAATTTTAATTTATAAAATAAAAAGACAACCAATAAAATTTATGACTTATTTTACAAACTATATATTAGTTTTTATTAAATCCAGTACAATATCATAAACCTGGTTAGATCATGCATATAGGCTAAAAAGGCCAATACGGTATTTAAACATATGTCTAGTATTATTAGTTGTAATGGTCAAGTTTTGCGCATGTGTTAGTAGATGTTGACCACTTATATGTTATGTGTAGTTTAGTATATGGAGATTAATTAGAGGATGTTGTAGGGTTGTCGAAAGACCTTAAGTATAAGAGGAGGCAATGAGGACGAGTTTTACACTTTTGCAACTTCAAGCCCTAGCCGCCCTCTCTCTCTCTCTCTCTCTAGGTTGCCTTCTCTCTTTAGCCTCACTCGCTACTTTCTTTCTCTAGTCGTCCTCTCTCTACTTTGGGGATTGCTTGGTAGAGGCCTTTGGTGCAAAGTTCTAGACTAAATTTTCCAAAATAAAAAGGTTAATAATCTCAACTAAAATATATAAATAGTGTAGATTCATGCATCGTGACAATGTTTCTTATTTTATTCAATGTATGATATCTACATATGAAGTATCATTTCCCATGTTTGTATAACTTGTTAGAACAAAGTTTTAGATGTTAATGCACATTTAGAATTACTTTAAATAAGTTTTACATGTGGTTCTAATGATTTAACTAGATTTTATAATCAAGTTGTAAAAAAAGAAAGAGATTAGGGCATGTAGATCACCATTATTTTGCTTAATATCTCTTTAAAAACTTGTTATAACATGTAATTTTGTATGTAGAAAGCTTTGTATTTCACCAAAACTAGAACGGGTGAGACCATGACACTCAAACGTAGGGACTTTGAGTGCCATGCCAATTCACTCTATCTCTAATATCTTTTTTTTTGTGCATATATCTTAAAATAGTTATAACTTTTACAATAAAATTTAGATTCAAGAGATTCTTTTTGTATTACTATCATCGGGATCTCTACTTTGTACCAATTAAATTTTAGAGATTTTGGATAAGTATTCCGAAAGATATGTATTTCTAAATTTGGAGGTTTGTCTTCATGCTTTTTAGATATTATGTTTGCAAAAGTAATTAAGGATTATATGATAATTGTATAATACTGAAAATATTATATATGACATGTCATATCATATAAACACGGATAAACTAGTCTTGATTGTAATATATATTAATTACCATCAGTTGAGTGCATGTCTTATATAACGATTTGGATCTTATACCCTGATGTAGAGATCAGTGCGGATACTATGTCGTATACTATTTTTTTGGCTAAATTTTTTTTTAATGGGCCCCTCCATGTGTGCCTCTCGAGAGGGCGAATCTTTGGATTAAGTTGTACAATCGAGACTTAATGCGACCGTCGATCTCTAGATCCATGGAGATGTGCATCGCTTCCACGTCTCCTGTATGCAAGAAGTCCACCATGTAGAACATTTGGCAAATAAGAAGACCTGGGTCATCTTTATTTTTATCATAATATGTCTTTCCTGCAAAGCAAGTCATCTTCTAATTGCGATCATGGGACTATCGTGGAATTTGATTTTGTTGGTGCAACTTGGCTTGCCGTGACATACCAAACAGAAAATAAAGTATTGTGTCCCTCCAGCGAAGAAACAACAGCCAGCTCTGCTCCAATGTAAAATAAATGAGGTATTCTTATCGCGTGCACCGTTCCCTAGTGGTGTATATAGAAATGAAGAGAAGACTTGGCAGAAAACGGTGCTTTAAAGCTCCCTTGCACCAAGCTTTGGTTAACAATTAATATTATATACCACTCCTTTATATGCACAAAAAATGATGGAAGTTTTTTTAAATGAAGTTGTTGAAGAATTTTTTATAAAGGCAAGTGGAAGATAGCTGCATAATTAATACAAGTAGACAAGTTTAAGATAGAAGTATTGTTAAAATAGGAAGTATATCTTGCATTTGAAACTGGGTAGTTACCAAATAGATCGAAGTTCTAGTGAAAAGAACCTTCAATTCACCGTAAAAATTTCTAACTTTAATTTACTATAGAGAGTGAGAGTAAATGAAAGCACACAAGAGTATAGAAAAGTACACAAAAGTACACACAAATACTTAGATAGTCTCATTTGATGTCCTACTTATATACATCACAAATATCAAGAAGCTTAAACGACTTTGTAACTCACACTTATTTCAATTAATAAGACTAGAGTTAAGAATTAAGTTTATAACTCTCGTACTTATCTTAGTTAATAAGATAAGTTAAAGATTTCTCATTTGGATAAGGCTCGCCCCTTAAATAGATGTACATTTTATTAAACTGCCAACAAATACAAACAATGATAAGACAAAAATATTAAGGATGGTAATAAGCAAAGTCAACTCCCGAGTATTTTGTATTCAACTCGGTTCAATTTGAAATCGTATTCATTTATTTTATATTCAAAAAAAATATTTGGTTTGAAATAAATATCTCATTGAACTAAAAAGAGAGTTTAAACTAAGAATGTTCGACCTGAAAATACAAGTCGATGTGTTTAAACTTAATAAACTTGTTTTATGATTTTTATGTCAGTTGTTTATAGTGCAAGTTGCGGGAACTTGCCTGACCAGGAAATTATTAAGTTTAAGATAGAAGTCAGAAGAGAACTACGCTAGAACAAGATGCAAACAACGACAAAACGGAAATATCGAAGAAACAAGACGAACTTGCATGTTAACGCTTGGAAATCTTAATCTATCAAAAAGTCTTTCTTTATTGAAATTATTATCACAAGTCAATCTTCGTGTGTAATTTATTTATTTATTGGTAGAAAGTGTGAATATTAACACTATAAATCACTCATCATCTGTTCTTCCTGTTGCAGTATTCATTGTGCTGCTACAAGCGGATCCACTTGTTGCACCATGATAGCCAGGGCTGTCTTATTTCTTGTAATAACCAGCTTCGTCCCCTCACCAACATGGGGAAGGAATAATGGTTCCAATGACCAGCAACATCCGGTGGTGAAGAACCCGAGCTGCCAAGACAAGTGCGGGGATTTGACGGTTCCATACCCATTCGGCATAGCTCATCCAGACTGCTCCTTGTCCCCGGAGTTCAACCTCACCTGCAGCTCAGAAAAGCTGTACCTTCAAGATGACTACAAGGTCACCAACTTGTCATCCGACGGCGAACTCTCAATTGAGACATGGATAAGCTACTACTGCATCTACAGAGCTAAAGACAAGATCGATACCTACCAAGGGAACCGAATCTCCTTGTTGGAGAACTCCTCCTTCGGCTTCTCCACTACCCGAAACGCCTTCACCGTCCTCGGCTGCGACACCCTCGGCATCTTCAACGCCACCGAAGGCAACTATTACACCGGCGGGTGCCTGACCTACTGCACCGAATACTCCAAGCCCATGGACGGGTCTTGCAACGGCGTCGGCTGCTGTCAAGTGCCCCTCCAACAAGGCCTCCGGCGGGTCTGGTTCCAATTGGAGAATCGCAACAACTACAGCAATGTGGGAGGTGATACGGCTTGTGGGTATGCTTTCATCGTCGACAAGGAGAAGTTCAACTTTAGCGTGACCGACCTGGTGGCGGACAACTTCTGGTACAGGTCGTACAGAGCTCCCTTCGTGCTTGACTGGGCGGTGGGCGGGGTTAACGGGTCTTGCGAGACGGAGAAGACGAACAAGATTTGTGTCGGGGGCGAGTGCACGAAAGCGCCGGCGGGAGTTAACGGGTACCGGTGCAAGTGCCTTGATGGGTACGAGGGCAACCCTTACCTCGCCAATGGCTGCTATGGTAGTATCTACTCTGTTTCCCTCCTCTGCTTTTTTGTTCCCTCTCTGCCTCGTTCTTAGCATACATCAATTTTATTCGACTTTTATGTTCAACTTTCTTTGACAATTATATTGATGAACGTTGCTTTATTTTATGGTAAATCAAAACAATTGATATAATGATAAAGCTATATTTAAGCTGGGGTAAATGCACGGGAACGTGGGACTAATCGATTTGTTGAATGAATTTGTGAAGATATTAACGAGTGCGAGAGGGGGACTGCTAATTGTTCAAGATCAGAGACATGCGCCAACACGGAAGGAAGTTTCGAGTGCGTAATAAATAGGCCAACGCGAATCGCTGAGATTGTAATTGGTAAGCATTTCGTCCCATGCTTTTTTATTCCCAAAAAGCAGGGCATGCTCTTCATTTGGTGGTTAGTCATCTTATCTCAATATCAAACATTGATTTTTTTGAGTTGAATTACCATGAATCCCTTTCGATTCCTATTGTGTTGTGGTATGCATTTCCCTGTGCGATCATTAATCCATCAATGTGCAGCGGCTGGTGCTAGCGCCTTGTTTCTCTTGGTGGGCATTGTGCAATTATATTGGAGCTATGAGAGAGGGAAGCGCATATCAGGGCCGAAGGGAAAAAACTACTCTCGTAATGGAGGTTTCAAGTTGCAAGATATTGCTTACTCTGATCCAGACGTTAGGAAACTCAAATTTTTCACAGCACGGGAAGTGGACACCGCAAGAGCACACTTCAAACCCGGTAGGCTATTCACAACTACGAAGAATCTCGACAACAGGGTATCCAAGGGAAGATTGCCCGATGACAGGATCGTCGCCATGAAAGAGATTGAGACAACTAACATCAAGAAAAATGGGCAGGTAGACCAATTCGTGAAGGACATTGTGATGATATACAAGGCCGGTGGAGCAAGCATGTTGCAGTTACTAGGGTGTTGTTTTGATACCAAGCTTCCTCTCCTTGTCTATGAGTTCAATCCTAATGTGATCAACAGGGCACCAAGTACATCAAGTCCTATAATTGTCGCAGCAGAAACAATGAAAATGTTTGTGAAGTTTCCCCACCTTGTGGTGAGTTTAACGGTGCTGATGCAGGAGATTGTTGGCTACTGTGATTCATGCTTTCAAGTTGCGAATGAGGAGAGTGACGTGTTCTGCTTTGGTCTCGCACTCGCGAAAACGCTCAGTGATGAGAATCATAATACGCTCAATAAACCAGTGCTGGGCAAAAGTGAAACTGATGCATCTAAGCATGCAATCAAATTGTTAGATGAGATGAGTAAAGGGTCTACTAGTACTGGGACTCTGGGGAATGACGGTTATCAATCGTTGAAACTAATGGAATTAGCGAGGAAATGCTTGGCAGAAAACAGTAGTAGAAGGCCAAAGATGAGTGATATTGTTGATGAGCTAGATATGCTTAACGCGTAATGGTATGCAAGTGGCGTGCAACAGAGTCCTAATATCGCCGAGATGCGGCCTCATCTTGCCAATAATAAGTCCACATTTGACAACGTGGTGTAACCAGACATGTAAAGAAAAAAGGGTGGGTTAAAGAAAAAAGGGTGAGTTAATTTTTCTTTAACTTCCTCAACTATGAGATGTGGACAGTTTGGGTTGTTCGATGTTATATATGTTTTTTACTACCATGTTGTACCTTACCAGCTATGGTACTCGTACACCAACAACATCACATGTACAAACGTATATAGTTATTTTTTATTTGGGTCTTAGTTTTTAAGGAAGTGGTTTTTGGTGGGTATGTGGCATATTTGGTTGAGTTTAAATGAAATTAAAGAGCGATGTTGGATAACCCCCCTCAAATTAATTAAATCATAACTTAAGCCACCTTGACTAAGCCCACCAATCATTTAGTCCCCCTCATTTAAAAAAAAAATCTCTTAATCACCATCTACAGTAACACTGTTATACAAAAAACAGTTAAGTGATGATATGACAAAGTGTGTAACCCGTTGATGGGTGATGTTGCCACCACATCACATTATAAAATTAATTAAATTAAATACAAATACTTTTGTTAAAAAAAAATTGAAATAACAATTAAATATTTTATTTTATTTAACTTTATTCTCTATAAGTTTAAGTTTTAACATACATGTGACAAGAATGATAATATTTTGTCTCACAAACGAGTTTAAAAAATGATTTATTTTAATTAATCATTATATATTGTATTTTAGTGTATATATTTTATTTATAATATTATTTTATTTTATAAAATTACTAATTTTATTTTATGATATGGTACCGTTAGATCACCTATTAACAAAGTTGTAAACCTGTCATGTCATTAACGGTTTTTATGTAACGGTGTTAGTGTAGAGGGTTGTTGAATGATTTTTTTTTTTTTGAAAGGAGAGGCCCTAAGTGATGAACAGACTTAGTCAATGGTGTTAAGTAATGATTTAAGTAATTTTAGGGGGGGAGTAAGTGATGTGATGTTTGATCTTTAATAATATATATACTTTTATCAATAACAAAAAACAATAAGTTAGTTTCTTATTAAAAGTTGGATATTTAACCAATTAAAATACAATAAATATGATAAAATAAATTAAATTATTATATTCTATACTCTTATATAATTAGAGTTCTATTTTTAAGTTAAAACTAATTGTAATCTATTTTTAAGACATTAAATTATTATAGCTAATCTCATCATTCAAATAATTCAATGAGAGTTTATCTATAAAATTAAAATATATGTCTAACATAGGTTGCATATTGCACTAGATCTTGCCTACTTAATATATAGTTCCATTAAAAAAAATGAGTCTCATATTTTATCTTATATATTTCAATCTTATATGATCTAAAATGTTTAAAAAATAACAATAGTTAGGGCTTGTACTCATGACATTTTGACCTTGTTAAGAAATTATTTTCATTATATAGTGATAACTTTTAAAAATTGCTGGAATTTTAATAGTATTTTCGTTTTATTCTGTAAACATCATTAATGTTTATTTTTTCCGCATCAAATATCGGTCTTTACTTGATGATAAAAAGCAAATATCATTAATGTTTGTGTTTAATAATAAAAAATAGGTACATTAGTTGTCAAGGAGATTGAACTAGTGACTGATCATATATGAAGATCTTTATTATTTGACTAGTGACAACCCGGTTCGCTTGCATGCGTTACGATCGTATCGGACCGGATTTATTCGACTAAATCGACCACCAAAAGTGCACCACCCTCTACTCTTTCCCAGATGATCATTCAATTTTTGGGTTTGACATCTTTAAATGCATTTTCCAGTTGCCTCTATGATATGATATTGTTCGCGCCGGTCATTCGTGAAGACCTTTATTTTCAATTCTGTATCTGATTACTCATTACACCATTGAACAGAGAGTGGATGCATATCTTATTTCAACTCCTACTATAAGGATATTTTCTCATAATTTTTATTTATAATAAGCTTTAATAAACGACGCTGATGCAGGAGATTGTTGGCTACTGTGATGATCTTTATTATTTTGAATTTACGATTCGAAGGGATTATTATCCATAATTCCATAAGTCAGCTGCCAACTGCTTTCTGTCGTTCGAGGGAGCGATTCCTGCCACCTTCCCGAAGACGCGCCGGATAAGTCCTGGCCGTCTTTTTTCCTAGGAGGAAGTCCATCCAATCCCCCACCTGTTCTCGCTTCAAATGCTCTTTCATTTCTTTCCACCAGAGTGGTCAGCTTATCGGTGAGTTGAAAAGCCAATGCTTGAATCTTGTATGCTCGCTCCACCACATCGGGAAAGACAACAAAACGAGAAGACTGGTCCCAGCTTGCATGGAGCTCCTCTGCTACCAGCATCTCGCTTATCATGCAGTGGGTTTGGAATTCTGATGCAGTTGGTCCAATCCCAATGATTTATAGCAGGATGAATACGAGAACACATACGTCCGCAGTGCCGACTCCTTAATTTTAAATCTCAACATTTCAAGGGTATTTTCACGATCGCACACGAGCTTCCACATTTCCAGAGACTTAAATAGTTTCAAAAGCGTTCTCAAAATCTCCCCTGCAAAGCGCTCTTGCTGCTGCCATGATGTGATCACGCACATTTTCAGGAGGGTCCGGGAAACATGCATTTTTGTATACTCTTTCCATTGACTGACACTCATATTTGTATACATAGGGAAGTTGTAATACATATATAATGTCTAAGATAACCACTTCAATCAATTACTCCCAATCGAACAAGAAATCCTCATCAAAGCAGCTCACAGCTAAACTACGACCCCTACATACAGAAAATTTTATAACAAGGCATTTCCCTGACTTAAAATTTGATGCACAAGAACTAAAATAGTTGGAACAAAATAAGAGTGTATTTCATAAAACTAAACCAGTAAAAAGTGAATCAAAAACCTGTTCTGGAGTCTTATCATGGAAATGGCTATGTGAAACCCCCTGTGCAAGCAGTTCCTTAACTCTATACCTCCAGCATATAACTCAGAAAGACAAGAATGTGCTTCTGATATAAAACCCACCCTAAAAGCACACAAACCAAGCTGAGCCATTGACCTATTATAAAGTATTTGTATGGAAATGTCCATATGCTGGACTCCATTCTGTAGATGACTCACTAATAACAGATCCCGGGCCATTCAAAAGTGAAAACTCATCAGAAATAGCATTCCCGTGCTTTAGTCCGCTCATCGCCATGCTTGTATATAAGTGTCACCAGTACATCCATTAGTGCTCTGCTGTTTTCAGGAAAACTAGGTTGTCTATGGACGATCTCAGTAATAACTACAAAGTCAGTTGCACCCCTGTTATCTTCAGGATGGTGAGGCTCGTCACCCCCTTCATTCTCCTCATTTTTGCCAGCATCCCCACCCAACTGCAGCTCTGCGAGCTTCCTCATTGCATCATAAACTTCTTGCTCTACACGCCTCAGAGCCACCTTTGCAGCTGCCGCATGGTCTCCAGTAGGCTCTAAATAATCTTGTATGTTTTGAGCAAGAACAAGGAATGTGGGCTCATCTCTTAACCTTTCTAGAAATTCTCGAGTATAAGGGTCAAAGCATTACAAACTCTTGAAAAATTCAGCACCAACTCTCTCGAGAAACTCAGCCAAATTTCCCCAAACTTGAATGTTTACTTTGTAATTAGAACCCTTTTGGGTCTCATTCATTTCTGGATCCACTAAATCACTCACAACAATGTTAGGATATTGCTCAAGAATATCAAATGTGGGATACACATTTTTACCACATCAATATGCATGTGATCGCTGAGGCTTGGATTCACGTCAAACTGTGCCGAGACCAAATTGAATATTATATGAGCGTCTGTGTAGGTGTCTTGACTACAGTACCAAACATGTCAATTGTTCAAACTGTTCAACCCTTCCGGTACCTTTACGGCCCCTTGCAGCAACAATTTCCTTAAATTTTTTATTAAGAATGTCCCACGGAATTTCACTGAGAACTTTACCAAATTGCCTGTCTATGACCGTCTTTCTTGCTTATCTTCTTCTCCCGTGCATTGCACATAGTTAAACGAATCCGCCGATTTAAATTGGATCGGTCGCATATCGATCCGATTTTTGGGGCCGAATTGGTCAGCCCCGAATCGAACTCGAAATCGGGCGATTTACTTCGAATTAGAATCAAGGGAAAATCGAGAAAATCGGTTTTTTTTTAAAAATGATTAAAATATCTTAATTATGATATTAATTAAATTATTTAAATATGGGCAAAATTAGAATTTACCCAAGTGGCGACGGGGGCGACGGCGAGGGGCGGCGATAGTGGCGTCTACAGGGGTGACGGAGAGCAGTGGCAACGGCGACAGCAAGGCTGGGTTGGGGGTAGGGGG
>JAVDBV010002967.1:0-17966 GCA_032619315.1 Piper longum
ACACACACACATTCATTATGTGAATATTATTTTTAGTTAGATAGAAGCTGCAGATAGCTAGCTAATTTTATAATATTTTAATATTTTTATTTAAATATTATTGCATGTGCATGACTTCAATTATTAAGAAATAGAGTTTTTAAAGGGTAATGGAAGCCAAATTTTAGAGGGTTTGCTCTTGGGTGGATAAGAAAGCAAGTACCCGAAAAGACTTGAAGTGAAAGTCATATTATATTGAGGCCCGATGTTGTAAACTTTTGATGGTTTATTATTTACCCCCAAAAGTTCAAGCTTTTTTAAAAAAAACAAACAATTTGATATTTACTTTTAACACTTTTCTCAATTTTTTTGGCTCTCATACCACATAAATTATTGTAGTTAAATTAGTAGCACTTGTTTTAAGAAAAAAATGATTAAATAATTAGTTTAACAATACTATTGATGCACGAGTTTTCCCAATCGGTGGAAATGAGCAATTTTGAAAGCCCAGGCAGCATCGAAGAGTTGAGACGTCGGCGGACAAACTGAGGTACCTTATACGATTTGACTTTATCCGTCCAGGAACACACATAATGTCTTAAATTTGGGTTGCGGAATTATTTGGACATAGTCAATTAATTATCCTTCAAACTTACCTGTGTTTCATTTTAACCGACCAGTACTTCGTCACCTCTTTTTACTAACCTTCTTTTGGGCGTTTGTATTCCTTCTCCTTCAAGATAGGGGTGTGCACCACTTAAGGGAACAATATCTCACTTTCCTTTGAACGATAGTTTCGTGCAGATTAAGAACCGGGCTGTTACATATCTATATGTACATGCCACATCCAAGTTATCTCTGATTTAGAGAGCTTCGTACGTGAGTGAAGCCCAAAAATATTATGTGTCCTTTATCATGCACATGATGTTATGTTTAGGGTGGCTTCGTAGTGAAGCATTTGCAGTCTACAAATTAGATCGTCGCCCACGGTCGTCCCCATGCAACTTCTTAAATCGCCCAAGTTCGATGGTGTTGCGTCTACGCAGTTGTTCAAGTTGATTGCAAGGGACGGCGATGCATTTAGCAGCTACAATTATAAATAAATCTTCGTGTGCTATACACACAAGTGTGGGAAGGAACAAGTTTTTCTTCAACTATTTTGACTTGTGGATTGATTGGCTCGCATGGAAAAAAATCTCAATATCTGTAGGCTTCTACCAACCGAAGCAGAAGTACTGTATATAGATGTGGGTCCGCTCCAACTCTTGCAAAATCATTGTGGTAGGACCAATCCCAAAATATCATCCATCTGCCCCGATTACAGTCCTTGGAAGGCAAGAACATATCTGATTTGTGTTAATTCGCTGTTGGCTCCAACGAGCGGCAAAGCTTTATCAATTATCATGTATCCCTTAATATATCGACCAGCTCCCATGATGGCAGCCGTGATCTACTGATTAATACTCTCGTGTTTATATATTTATAATTTGAAAGAAGAGCTTAGTTATATCATAGCTGTATTCCTATATCAACAACTTCTAGCCTAATCCAGTAGAAATTAACAAGTTAACTGCACTAGCGCCTAAACAGTGGTCGCGTCATTCGTACTGTTGAAATTGTGCCCCTTATGGGTGTCTTCATAAGTTCTATTAAGACAGCCGTTGTTGCTCTTTTTTGTGCACATGTACTCTGCTTATTCATTACATGACGGACTCTATATATATATATATATATATATATATATATATATATTTATATATAGATTGACAGTATAATTTTTGTCTTATTTTTCACTCAAAGCTAACCAACATGCAGTTAACCACATTTTTGAGATACAAAAGAATGAATTATTAACCGAGCTCTATGATCTACTGCATTTATAAGAAGATGCTAGTACGTGCTATGAACGATCGATGTGTTTCTTTGTTAAATCGAATTCAGGTTTGTAGTATCTGAACCACACTGTCATTCATGCAATCACCAGGCATCGGTCTATCGTATTTTAAACTATTAGCTTAAGTATGTGTTAACTTATAATTACGCTAAAGTTAATTTATTGCTAGGGATATCTTAACAAGGAGATCAAGACAATGCCTGGCACCGTATATTAGTTAAATATACCAATTCATTCCATCCATCAAAAGATTGTCCCCCATTATAAATATTCTCATTCTCATTCTCATTCCTGGTAATGGGGATTAGAGACGCATATGGGACGGTGATGAGAGGATGTTGCTTAACGCATTTGCACTTGAGTGATCAGTTGAAGCTGCGTCGGGAGGAGAGACCAATGGAAGACGATCACGTGAGGGAAAGAGATGAGGGAAGGGTATGGAGTGTTAGTGAAGGGAAGAAGCCGGTGATGCTCTTTGAAGCAAAATTTGGGTCAAAAAAGAGGGGCTTAGCGCCTCTTAATCCGTACGCTCTGAGCAAACACTTCTTAATTTGGTCAAACGGGGCAAGTGGAGTTGGACCTTGTTTCTTTGTTGCCATCCAAAAATATCTATTTCTTTCATCATCTTTTTCTGGTAGTTTTGGGCTGGCATGCCGTTGAGGGCTTGTGGTCAGGTCAGTTTGGTCACCTGCTCCCCCACTAATATATATGTTGAGTTCAGATATTATTTAGGTTCTAATTATCTGGGCTGCTTTCATTGTGAGTCAGCGTCGACAACTTAGTAGCAACAAATTATTAATACCTAAAAAACAAATATGTACTTGGGAGCAACTAATTACTTTGATAGTCATGTTGGTATGAGCTGTAGCTGTTGTCGAATCAGAATATATATATATATATATATATATACATATACATATATATATATATATATATATATCGGACTATGATTAATTCAGCTGAATTTAAGATTGGCTTTCCAAGTTAAGTGGTAATTATCTTTTTGATCAAAATTTTGATATCATGCACAACTCATAAATCGGAAGTATGTCCCCGGCCGACTAATAATTGTGCAATATGATTATCACCAAATCAGCTTAACTACTCAATTTCAGTCGCTAATTACAACTGAAGCCACAGCAACATAGATAACGTAGGTAGAAGGCTCAAAATGAGCACTGGTTATGGAATATTTGTTAATAAGATCGATCATGAACGCCAGAAAATATTCTGTGCACACTCTTGGGAAACGTCAGATAGAATCGGAAGAAGACGATCGTGTACCGGAACATGTTGTAAGCAGCTAGACACACAATTGACACGCTAAAAATCTCTTTCAGAAACCAAGGGGATATTCTGTTAGGTGTGCACATTTTATATGCTCCCTTCATACACAACAGCTTTCTAACGTACGTAGATAGTACCTTACTTAGAAGTAAGATCTTTCCTTCTCCTTCCTTTTGAGTACGTACGTAAGCCCCCATTCTGTACACGCCAGCACGCACCCCCCTCCTTTGCCACCTGTTCCCCCTCTCAATATTTATATATGTATATGCCCATATTATTGTGTCAAATTATGATCTTAAACGTTATGGAGCAAGGACAAGTCTCATGTGGTTGAACGAATGGGCTTGGAATATGTACAACGGGTAATGGGCCACCAAAAATGTAATGGGCTTAAGACAATGGATGATCGGCTAGGTCCATGTGGTCCGGTTTGTGCTATACACGGCCATTGGTATTACTCCGAGTATTGCGAAAGATGATGGCAGTTGAAGACTGTTGAGACACAGAGTTCTGAGACGCACGCAGGCCGACATGAATGAGATCAATGAAGAGAGCATTTAACTCGGGCATGCTACCGAGAAGGGAGGGTAGGTAGAGTTAAATGGATGGTCTTATTAATGCACCCTCTCGACCGCCTTAGTACTCAACTGTACCTATGATTCATATATAGTATTACCAAAATGTTTTCCCTCCTAGTTCATTCATCATTCATTCTTCACTATGAAAGGCCTTTCCTCTAGCACTTCCCTACTTTCCCTCTGATCTTCCCCTAAACCAGTCATGGCCCTTCCCTTGCCTTGCAGGCTCTCTTCTCTCAGCTTGGTCCTGATCCTTTGGGTGCATTTTGCTGGTTTGGATGGTCTGCTTGTCCGTTTTGACAAGGTTCCAACTGCCCGGACTAGATTCACCTCCGCCGTCTTTGTTTATAGGGTCCAAGACGCCACCGGTCATAACCCGTGTCTTAATCCTGGTTCGTGTTCGCTTTCATGTGAGGTAAATAGTACTCTTTTTTTTCCTGCATTTGCTTGTAAACGTGTCATATTTTTCGTTAAAGTTTGCTAGTGTGAATGATTGATTATGCAGATGCTTTTAGCCTTTTATGATGTCTAATACGTTTATTGTTGCTCTAGTACTTGTTGGGTGATATATTCGTCTCATTCTCTCTCTTTCCGTTAAACCCGTATATATATAATTAGCTGGTACCTGATTTTAAGACTATGCATACTGCTTTTATTTGTCTTTACTTTATTGAGCAGCTTGATGGGGAGCTGCTGGAATCATGCCCAATTGGTCTTATCAAGCTGAGGAACTTGACCCCTAACCATGAGCACAAGTTTCACCTGAATGCAACCACCTCAATGGGAGACACTGGCTCATCATTATATAAATGGTTTATAGGTACTGATGCAGTTTGTTCCGTTTGTGTTTTGATGTATGGACGTTATGATATATATTATATAAAACTTCAACTAATTTGAAGCTCAATCAAAAGAACAAAATTGCTCTGTTGAATTCGTACAACTACAGATACATTGCCACCGACAGCCACTCTTTCGACCAAGACAAGTTTCACAAACGCAGCAAACATTACTGTTGACATTTCTTTCTCTGAGCCTTGCATAGGACGAGGATTTAAGTGTTTGGAAGCTTCAAAATGTGATGTGAGTAGGTCTTTTTCTTCTTTTTCCTTTTAAGATGATTAAAAAAAAAGTTGTAACCGTTTCACTATGACGGCTTGCAGGTTGCAGTAAATGGTCCTGCAACTATTGACACTTCTACACTACAAGTAGTGGAACCAGATACTAAATACAGAGTGGGAATTATGTTCTCCTCCAACAGCCTTTATGGGCGTGTGGTGGTTCGTATGGCCGATAAATTCTGCAGTGATGTGGCGGGAAATCTCTTCCAGAGAACGAATAGTTCAGTTACCATCGTCCACTTTGGTAGGAAGGTTATCTTATTCATTTTGTTACATATTTGTCTATATAACAACATCGAGTTTCGAACTTAATTAGTGATTCTCTTGTAAAATGTTACAGACAGAAGAGAAGTAAACGTGGACTTTTGGACCTTGGTCCCATCGTTTGAATTACAGATTGGGCAAGTTTTAAGAACTGTTCTCGCCACTAATAAAGTCGAACAATTGCAAATTTTCTTAGACTTCAGTGATTCTGTATTGAATTCAACCCAGGAGGTTTTGTCTGCAATGGAAGCAAGCACGGGCAACATAGTGCCAGTAGCCAGTGGCAGCCATGCAAACCGTCGATTCGCATTTCAAGTAAACCAGCTTCAACCTACAATTCAAAAGTTCTTCTTTTAGTAATTGAAACTGAAAGCGAGCATCCTGATTTTTCTGTTTTCCAGCTTGAAAAGCTTGAAGGAAGTGAGATAGTGACTGTAAAACTGCAATCTTCTTCACTTGTTGGAAGGTCAGGAAGTCGTGTCACTCCTGTTAAACCAATTGTGTTCCTCTACGGTATAATGTTCGTCGGCATCTTTTATTCTGCTACTCTGTTAGCTTCTGTCAAATTTCTTTGCAAATACCTCACACACATAAAGTTAAGATTTGAGTGATCTTGCTTCAATAGATTCCACCAAGCCAGGAGTAAGGCTCACTACAAGCACACAAGGGCCGACAGCAGAACCCATTATTCACGTCATTATCGAATTTACAAAGCCTGTATTTGGCTTTGATTCTTCCAGAATTGATGTTGGAGGAGGGAGCATTTCAAGGCAGGTACTTATGGTGCTCATTAGACATAAAGGTCATCAGTTTAGCTTAGCCTCTGCCTCTGATCTATCTCCAAACTTTGCACAGATTCAAAGAACATACCAAAACATTATATTCAACAACAATCACCATAACCTCGGAAAATGAGGTATCCATAGTTGTCCCCGAAGGCAAAGTCCCCGATATTTCTGGAAATTTAAATATGGCTTCCAACCAGCTGCGTGTGGAACATTGTAATTTAACCCTCTTCTACTACATTATTCCCATTACTCTTCTACCACATTGTTCCCATTATACAACTATGCAAACTCCTTCGTTATTATATGTAATACTTAGTAATGAAGCTGTTGTGGTGTGCAGATTCAACCCTGCCAGCATCAATCGCATTACATTCTTTCATTACTGCCGGCCTGCTTGCAACATCTTTCACAGCTACACTCCTTGCCATTGCTGCGTCAAATATGGCAACAATGAGTGATCATTGTGATTGGGACGTTTTATTCTCAAGCCCATCAGGAAACCTCCTTGTAAGTTTTTATTGAATTACCATTGTTAAACATTTCTTAAAAAAAAAATCAAATCCTCCTATTCACGAATCAATAACTAACTAGACATAATTAATGGCAAAGTTCTCCATACCAGCTCCACTTCGACAAAATAAATATTTATCCTTCATCACAATCTTCATCAATATATATGAGACGTTCTTGTCACTGTAAATGTTGTTCAACTCTAACAACTTTTCTCCAATACATCTCTTGTCCAATGATATATAACATCTATGTGTTTACTCCTTAAATAAAAATTAAAATTCTTATTTAAATGTATAACATTTTTTATCACAAAGTACCTCATACATATCTTGATATACCCCTATTTCATTCAAAAATCTTTTTAACCATAGAAACTCTTTACAAGCTTTTGTAGCTGCAATGAATTCAGTTTCATTTATTCATATAGCAACACACTTTTGTAATTTAGACTAACAAAAATAGTACCACCAACAAAAGTAATAATAACCTAGATATAAACCTCCTAGAGTCAGGATCACCTACAATATTTGCATTAGTATAACATGATAACATAAGCTTGCATCCCCCAAAGCATAAACAGAGTTTGGAAGTACCTTTTAAATATCTCAATATCTACTTAACATGCTTGTTAATGCTCTCTACTAGGATTAGACAAATGCCTACTTACTTCCCTGATAGCATACGCTATGTGTAGTCTAGTACAAACCATAACATATATAAGACTCCCTACAAAAGATACATAAGGGACCTTCTTCATCTCATATACCTTTGTTTCATTTAGCTCACCCTTCTTCAATTTGAATTGTGCTCATAGTGGAACAATAACATGCTTGTTTTCCTTCACGTTGAACCGCTCAAGTATTTTTTCAATGTATTTCTTTTTGGATATTCAAACCTTCTTAGCCGTTCTATTTGTCGGATGGACATGCCAAGAATTTGCGTAGTTGGACCCAAATCTTTGACAACAATGGATTTGCCCAAACTTTCTTTAAACCTTCAATCCTTGATTTATCATGCCCAATAATTGACATATGCCCAACATAAAGAAACAAAATAATAAAGTTATTATCTCCAAATTTCTTGATAAATGCATAATGGTCTGAAATAGTTTTGTTATGGTTTGACTCTCCATAAAAAAAAATTAAACTTCTTGTACTACTATATGGGAGCTTGCTTGAGGCCATAAAAATTCTTTTTAAATCTATACACCATCTGTTTTTTTTCTTTGTCCACAAAACCCTTAGGTTGTTCTATATAGATTGTTTCATCAAGATCACTATGGAAAAATGCAGTCTTCACATCTCTACCAACTTAACCTCCAAATCTATTCTTGCACCCAAACCTAGTACACAACAGATTGAAGATACTTGTACAACAAGTGAAAAAATTTCATCAAAGTCAATACCTTTCTTTTGCCCAAAACCTTTTACAAGTCTTGCCTTGTTCCTTGATTGTGAATTACCTTCTTCATGCTTAAGCCAATAAAGCCTTTTATTCTTCAAGGCCTTTCTCTCCTTAGGAATATTCACAAGGTCGTAGGTTTTATTCTCATGAAATGACTTTAATTCCTCTCACATGACATTTACTATTTGTCCTTCTCCTTATGACTAACAGCTTCATTAAAATCTTCAAGCTTACCACTTTATGTGAGTGTTACATAAGTAGACTTAAGATCCTTCGTGGATGGTTTAAAAACTTTACTATATTTTGTTCTAATAGCATCTGCCTCTCTTTGTTATCACCATGTACCTGCTCATCAACAATATCAAGAACTATATCATAAGTAATATCATTCTCCTCACCTTCACCGTCACAAGGCAAGGAAATAAGAATGTCATCTCTGGATGTTTTATCAATCTGTTCAATAATATTTTGAACAATATCCTCTACAGCTGTTGGAGGAGCAGATAAAATCTAAACCGTCACAATATAATTTTGAGTATTACTTTAGATAGTAGTTCCATTCCCAAAGTTCTCTAAAAATTGATTCTCTCGAAACATAACATCCCAGTTTCAAACAATCTTCTGTTTCTTAAGATCCAAAAGTCTGAAATCAAACTCTTCATCCTCATAACTTAGAATATGCATTCAAATGTTCTAACATCAAGCTTAAACCTTAGTTCCTTAGGCACAAATACAAAAGCTTTACAACTAAACACCTTTAAATGAGTGTATTTTACCTTCTTATGACTCAAAATTTTTTTCTAGAACATCTCCACCTAAAATAAATATAGGAGAACTATTAATTAAATAAGAAGCTTTAGCCCAAAAACCTTTAGGTAATTTTGCTATAGAAACCATACGCATAACCATTTCTTGAATTATTTTGTTCATCCTCTAAGCCATTTCATTCAGTCGTGGGGTATGGCGAATAGGGGTGTATACGAGCCTAGCCGAGCCGGATAGCGGTGTGCTTGAGTTTGGCTTGATATAAAACGAGCCGAGCCGAGCTTTAATGTACACGAGTCGAGCCGAACTTGTCCAAAATTTATGGTGTTTGGGCTTGGTTCAAGCCGAGCTCAAGCCTAGCGAATATTTTAGTGCTCAGCTTTTATATGATCAAAAAAATTTTTGAATACTATATAAGTTCAATGTGACTTAAATAGTATTTACGAGCCGAACCAAGCTGAGCATTTTTTCGAGTTTGAACACATCGAGTTCAAGTTTCGAGCCGAGCCGAACACTCCTTTGCTCAAGCTCTGTTTGTTGTTTAACGAGCTTATCTATTTTAAGTCGAGTATTTTTTAGAGCACAAAATTAACTGAGCCGAGCCGAGCCGAACGCAAAAAGCTCGCGATCAGGCTTGACTCGTTTACACCCCTAATGGTGAAAAGTCTTCTCATGCCGAATGTCATATTTGTTATAATAAACCTGAAACTTATTAGATCCATACTCCTCCATTATCACTTCTGAAACATTTTAAAGTCTTTTCTATTTCTCTCTTTACAAGAACATGAATTGATTTGTAAATATTAAACACATCACTTGTACTCTCTCTTTCAATAGTAACATCATACATTTCTTAAAGCTTCATAAATAAAAGTGACAAAATAAGAGGCTCCACCAAGAAATTTCATCTCCATTAGACTACACACATCAGAATATACAAGTTCAAGTCTCTCAGTCTTCCTCTTGCCAGTTGATACAAAAGATGTGTTATGTTGTTTTCCAACCAACCAATAATCACAAGAGCTTAATATTGTCCTATTAAGCTGTGAAAGATAATTATTCTTCTTCAGAAATTCTAGCCCCTTCTTACTCATGTGTCTCAATCTCCTATGTCACAAATCAGTTGTGAGAGTAGTAAAAATAACATTAACCTCCCTATGAACCAAACTAAATGTAGCCCTATGAATACCACCACACTTCTTCCCTCTAGCAATCATTAGAGATCTTTATACCAATTTCCATAAGTCGTATGAAAATTGTGAAACATAGCCCACATCGTCCAACACACTTGTTGATATCAAATTCAATCTTTAATCAAGAATATATGACGTATATTTTTCATAATAAGTTTGCAACCAGAATTGGTCACAATATCACATCACCATGACCAATAATTTTAGAAGTTGCATTATTACTATCTTCACCACACCCAGATCAACTGTCACATAGGTGTTGAAGAAATATCTACATGGGATAGCATGAACCAATATGCCAGAATTAATCACCTAACTAGTATAATCAATAATTGTCAAACAATCATTTCCATCATCAAACATGATTAGTTCATCTTCTATTACAACATTGGTAGCCTTATCACCTAGCATCTCATTGATAAGTCACTGACCTTTGTCCCCTCCTTATATTAAAGATTCATCAACCTTCCAACTAGAAGGTTACGGTTTTGACTAGTGTCTATTTCATAAATATATAGAAGCTTATCCCAAAGCTTCTTTGCAGTCTTTATTCCTGTCAAATGGAAGTATACATTGAGAGCTGTTAATTGAGCGAGCCAGCTCGTGAACATTTAACGTTTGGCTTGGTTCGACTCGACTCGAAACTCGACATTTAAATTCTCGAACTCGAACTCGAATCATACGAGCTGAGCTTGAGCAAGGTCGTGTTCGACTCAACTCGACTCGGTTATAACTCGAACTCGACTCGATAAAATAATATAATAATATAATTTTTATATTATATATATACTAATAAGTTTAATTATAATTAGTTATATTTATTTATCTACAATAGACTAGCAAAGAAGTGAGATAGTTGAGATGGTAGGTATTCAAGTCCTTGACCCTTGATTAATGTGGGTTCAAATCGCACCAACTGCATGTTTTTAATTGAGTTATGACTTTTAATCAAGCCGGTTTCGAGCTCGCGAACAGGGTTATTCGAGCTCGAATCAAGCTTGAATAACCATTTCATCTGGTGCTCTGCCAATGTGTATACAATTGTATTCATCCATATTATTATTATTATTATTATTATTATTATTATTATTATTATTATCACATTAGGTTCCAAACGTCTATCGCCTCCAAAGTGAAATCATTTCATTTGTTAGTTCAAAAAAAAATTAAACAGTTTAAGTTTATTCGAGCTCGAATCAAGCTCAAACACGTAAAAAATATTCGAGTCGAGCTCGAACATGTATGTTCAAAACTTGTTCGATCTCGAGTCGAGTTCGAACGAATTTTGAATTATTCGAGCCGAGCTTGAACACAAGTCGAGTTCAGCTCGCTCGCTCGTTTAGCACCCCTATATACATTCTATTCTAACCATTATTTGATCAAAGTCGTACACTTCATATCCATCTTGATCCATTTAGCCGTGACACTCAACTCAACCTTAGCAGTAGGCGGAAGAGGAATCAAAGAAGTTCTCTTCATTAGTCACAACCGGAGTAGGATTCAAGTGTAGATTAGAACTCGACGACTCAAGAGGAACAAGAATTCGATCATATAAATCCTTAGTGAATAAATAATCAATCATATGACCTTTCCATAAATGCTAATTAGACTTACCCTTAAGGGCAACCATCTTAACATATTTCTTATTTTTCATCTTGGCCCAAAAACTAAGACAAATACAAAAAAAAAGAACCAAAACTCTGATGCCACTATTCGGAAATATGCATTCTATCGGAATGAACCCAAAAAAATTATTTTCCCTTAATATGAAATGAAATAAATTCAAGATGAAATAAGACACAAAGATTTTAAAAATAGATTGAAACTTTCCTCCAAATTAGAGATAATAAAACTAATATACTCGGTCAACTTTAATTAAGAAACTTTCTTATAATCATGTATCAAAAATACAATTTTAAAAAATTCTCCCAACATAAATTAGACCAATAACAAGATTTAAAAAGTAAAACTCTAGAGAAATTAATATGAGAAATTGAGAGTTTAGATGATGAAAAACTTATTCAAGACATTCCCTTTATGAGCGAAATGTGCTAAAAAACTCACAAAAAGATATTCAATTTAACATTAATAAAATTCTTATTTATGTAGAAAAATAATGAAACTCAATAAGTTATCTAATTAAATTTTTATGAAAAATAATGTAATCAGTATACAAATCACAAACCATTAATGTGATAAACGAAAAATAAAAAATTAACTATTGAGTTTTTCAAGTAGGTGAGGGAAACCCAACAAGAAGAGAGTTGATGGCTAGAAGGATACCGACCATAAAAAATATTGTCAATTTTAAGATGTGCATCCTTAATACCTTTCCAAAAAAAGAAAAAGAAATTTCGTGTGCCTAGAAGTCCCCTCTTATACAGTTTTGGTAATTTTCACAACAATGTTTTGGTGGCACAGGGATGTTTTGGACACATGCAAGTCCTTGTTCTCTCTAACTGGCTCTCAGTGAGTTTGCCGGAAGAATATTATGAGACCACCAAGGGCCTTAAGTGGCTCATTCCTCGTGAGAGGCTGCCATGGAAGAAGACGGTGACACAGCTCTGGCCTCAGCATTTCACGGATGACAATCAAAAACTTAACAATTTGCCATTTGATATGAAGCCCGGTTCACTTTGGCCAAGAAATATTGCTTCACTAAGCACATCTATTATCGATAAGGTGCCATTCCTTCCTAGCCACTGTCCAAATTGGACATCCTCCATGGAGAAAGAAGGCAGCTCAAGTCATTGTAGATCTTGGTCTGGCGGGCTGCATTCAAATCCAAATGTGAGCATGATGGATGCTTCTTATGGTCTCCCTCTGGAATCGTCTGAATATTTTGTTTATTTCATGGTAGGTACTTCCAACAATAAACCTGCGTTACTGTTTTTCATTCCAACTTGATCTCTTTATTACTAATTTCCTGCACCAGAACGGAGAGCCCCTGTCGGCGGCCAATATTGTCAAAAAAATGGAACATTACACAGGGTAACATTGGCATGGGTTAACCAGATTCAAGCATGCTTTACTTTAAAATATGGTAACCTTCTTATCAATTCTTTGTTTTCATTAATTGGATGGGGCAGTTGGGAGGACTTCAAGATGAACATGCTCTGGCTAGGAGTTTTTTCAGGAGCTCTATTTGCAGCTCATATTTTGATAATACTTCTTATGAGGTGGAGGATGGGAAAGCCAATTCGAGGTCCACTTTCTGTACCAAGATTTGAGCTGTTTCTCCTTGCTCTCATGCTTCCTTGTTTATGCCAATCACCAGCTTTCTTGTTGAGAGGTAAGATTCTACTAATAGCCTATGCCCATCCCAATTTTTTAAAAGTACTCATCTTGGTGTAATGTTGTGGTTCCGTTGTAATCAGGGGGCACAACAGGAGGCATTATTGTGGGTTCCCTCATACTAGCCATACCCATTGCCTTCCTCTTGTCAGTCGGCCTCTTCCTTGCATTTGCCATTTTTAACGGCAATTTTGTTCAATACAAAGAAATAGAGAAAGTCTGCGGCAATGTGTCATGGATCAAACGGTCTTCATCATACATATTAGGACAGTCCACGAGAGGGATGTGGATCCAAAAGGAGGCAGGATCATCTTTTCTCTCTCGGTTTGGAATCCTGTTTGAGAACAAGAAGGGCCCAGTTATCCTCGTAAGAGCAGACAGCAATGATCCTAGCAACCCATTAGAATGGACTAGCAGTGGTCTGGATGGCATTGGAAGAATGAGAGCTTTGAGCTCAGAAGATGGACACAGAGATCAGATGGCAATGACCACCATGGAAAAGCTCTCGGGGCAAGCTAGAACAGGTTACGTTATGCTGGACCTCGCACGGCGAGTGGGATTGGGAGTTATTGCAGGAGCCTACTCTGAAGCACAGAAGCACAATAGTTCCACCCAATTGTTTATAGCTTTTGGGTTGACGATAGCACAGCTCTTGCATCTGATGACTCTGAAACCATACATCAGGAGGAGCATCCATGCTGCTGAAAGCATATCACTGGCGTGTGAGGCCGGAATTTTTGGTCTTTCTTTCTATCTAGATCACCGGAATGCATATGATGGAGGGGGGAGCATTGGAGCAGTGATGTTGGCTCTCCTCTTCACCACCTTCGCATGCCAACTTGTGAGTGAATGGTTTGCTTTTATCAGTTTTCTCCTGCACCTTCCTGAGGCACACAATGCTTCTATGAGAAAAGGATTGAAATGGGTGCTAAGAGGTTTGATCTTGCCATTCATTCCTAAAAAGAACTGGTCAAGACTCTTCTCCGGATCAAACAAGCCAACAATTGGCCTTGTTCCCGTGGTTCCTATGAACTTCGACTCTGAAACTGATAGAAGCACTAGAGCAGGAGCCATGACTGCAACAGTGATACCTCTATCTAGCCCAGAACCTAGAAGTAACACCCAATACCAATCCATTCGTAGGATGGTGGACGCTCCACAAGGTAGAACAGGACCTGCCTTGGGGCCGAGTACGCAAAGTGGGCGTTTGGCATACAGGGCTGAAAAGATGAAAATGGTGGAAGAGAAAAGACCCAGGAGCTGGAAAATGGAGCCAAGAGGGGAGATGAGGAAGTTGCAGAAGATGGCCATGGCTACATTCCCAGGAGGCATTGCCAAAGATGGGGAGGGGAGTAGTTCTCGCACTGGACGAGATCAAATTTCTTCAGCATCTTTTTCTGGAAAGCTATAATAACATAAATAGATGTTTTTCTTTCTGAATTCATCTAGCGTACAACTGACAATGAACTAAATTATTCAGGATGCTTGTCGGTGAAAATTATGAATACGGATCTGCTCCCAACGTAGAATCTGTATGCATTTGTCTGCGACGCCATTTCTCCAACAGCCCAGGGGGCAAATAATTTTTACTCGCTCGAGTGAATCATTTGGCAATTCCAACTAGCAAGGAGGGAGAAAAAATCTTGAGAGATCCTCACTTCGCGACCGTAGAGCAGAGCATAGTGTCACGGCAGAGCATCAAGAATGTGATAATTGTCACTCATTGACAAGATAGCAGAACCAGTGGGAATTTGATAAATAAACCACACATTCCACTGTTATATTATGCCCTCACAACCAAGAACATTCGCACCCCGTTCAAAAAGAATATATGAATCTGTATTAGCTGAGATAGCAACAAATAGATGTCAAACAAATCCACTACATATTTCACTGCAAAGGCCGATGGCAATGAAAGAGTGTCCAATTGTCGCCGACATCAGTCCATGGTGAAGCATATTGAACTAACTATAAATGAAGTGCGTTTCCACCTAACAAAGTAGTTATCTCATTTCCATCAAGTAGGTTATCCATATATCAAATCAGTTAGCAATACTCCTATCGTTTCAAAGCATTTGCGGTCCACAACATTCAAAACAAACCAACTTGGATAATAATCACACAATGAATTGGCTTGCAAGAAAAGATGAAGTTTAAACAAAGCAATCGAAATTTCCTCCTTTTACTTTGTGGTACCAGCTCTTAGTAAAGATATAATACTTCAGCAATAGTTGGAGAGAATAAGTGACTTTTTCTCTTATACATCCAACGGCCCGAACGAAGCAATAACAGCCATTAAGATAAAACGATTTGCAAGGCATCTAAATATCTAGCAGCTGTAGTATGTGAAAACAAGTGTTAAAAACTGCTTCAATATCAATCTAAAGACCTCAAAATTTTGACGACAGAACCACGATACAAAAACAGACCAAAAGCATTTTACTTATAAGTAAGATGCCCATAAAATTAGAGGAAAAACCAAGTTTCATGAAAAGCTAAATGGAAATGATTTTTGCTACTCTCATTTCTTCAAAGCAACATACATACAACCCACCTAGGAAAAGAACAGCATCCAGAACTAGCTAGAACCTTAAACAACACTACCAGTTTTCCTTTTTTTAACTACTAAGCTAAAAATCAAACCTGATTTATGAAAAAAAAAACAGAAATCAATCCCAAAAAGACAAATCGAGATTAGAATAAAAATTCACAGGTAATCTGATTGGTGAAAATGAAAAGCTTTATGTTAGGAAGGTTTTCATATCTTGAACAGAGAGTTTCTTAAATTTGATATAGTTCATTATTAGTGGCTTGGAATTTTACTAGTTTCCTTTTGGACTTCAACTTTATTTTCCAATTAGTAATCATTTTTATTTGATATATTCCTCATGTAAGTGGACATCTTGAGCCTATGAATACTTGTTTACATACCTAATTTTTACAACTATCAACTAAAATGAAAATTAATGCCTTGGTGATTTCAAGCTCCCTCCCTTCTGTTCTTCCCTTTGTCAGCAATTTCTACTTTACACCATAAATGAATTATTAAATTAGGCATCAATAACCATTTCATCTGGTGCTCTGCCAATGTGTACACAATTGAATTCATCCATATTATTATTATTATTATTATTTGACCCCTCACAACAATGTAAACAATAAGGAGAACTCACATTAAGTTCCAAACGTCTATCGCCGCCAAAGTGAAATCATTTCATTTGTTAGTTAATTCATTATTAAGTTAAACTAATTCAGAACACAACGTTAACAGTTGTGGTAAAAAGCAATCTTTATTCAAAATTGAGATATGGATCGGTCACATATAATGGACCAGACAAAACACCTTCAACATTGTATACTTGATAAATTTTTAAGGAGCTTACCAGAATGAACCAGCAAAGGTAATAAGCAATCTACTAACATAATCAATGTATCCTAGTTATAGAATGGAAAAGAAGTATAATAAATCATACCTTAACAAATGACTCCATTTCAGAAATTGCATTCGGAATAAGACATAACCTACAAAAGGCGAAGGTGAAGTACTGCATAAAATCTGAGTAGGTCAACTACAAAAAAAAAAAAAAAAAAACGGAATCTGGGTGGATACAGAGATATAAGCATCCGCTTCAACTGTCATATAAAGTTAAAGTTCCACAACACAGTCAGGTCTCACCATGGAGTGTATCTGTATAAATAAGGGGCTCTAATTACATTGTACAAATTCCTCAAAACACACAATCTTATCAGTCATTAACAAGTATCAAAATACCCTGTTCACTATAGATCATGAACATCTACATCACAACCTTTCTTGTATATAACCCTCAGCGACATCCTTTTAAGAACAGTGTGAAAGATGAAACCCATACGATGGCTACGTGCTAAGTTTTCTCCTTGGGTGATTCAACGGCCCCGGGGATCCTTCAAACAGTTCTAACAAAAGAACCTCTAAGTCCTCGGGTGTATACTTAATATATTTAGCAGAGTGTCTCCCAGTTTGTAGGTGATAACCAAACCTTCCCAAAAAGTACCGATAAGCAGGGATCACTTTATCTGATACAGATAGCCGGAGCTCCTCCCGAAGCTGGGGATCAGGAACCTTCCAATTAGTCTGAGTTCTATGAATCTCTTCAAGTCCCAAATTGAAGTTCTTAAACCTTTCCTTGAGTGCAACCTTGGAAACATTGCTGGAACTCCCCCCACCACTCAATCCTTCATCTTTGAGGCAGGCTAGGACTTTGCTCCACGATGCTCGAAGATAGCTCGTGGCATGCTGCCGAACTTGGCCCCTTCGCTTCCGAACCCAGTGATCTCCTAAAAGAGTGCCGAGCTCGGAGTCCCTCACTTTATTGACAATGTAAAGGAAATTGTTCATCAAAAACACATACTGCATCGCCAAATCTTCGTAATGTTTGGATTTCTCTTTGATGTTCAACTCAAGGGACTCGATCACCATCAACAACCGTCTGCCCACACGGGAAATGCCATTCAAGTAGTTCAGATCGTCATCCTCGCCCGTCGCCACATCCGCCTCGGGCGCATCCAAGATCGAATCGAGGGTGTCACTGTAGTCCACAAGCAATTTCACATAGTTCATAACATACCGCGTCAGAGGGTGGATCTCTCCGCCTTGAATCGGCTTCCTCGAAGACTCCTTGCGGACGGCGTTCTCGAACTCGACAAAAGTGCCCTTGGCTGCCCGACCAAGGCCAGAAAGTATCGATCTCGTCTCGCTGCAAACTAGCTCCCCGCCGTTCTCGCCCTTGGGGAAGAGCTCCTGCAGTTCGGGCATGAGGTTGTCGAGCGCCTCGTACATGTCAAGGATTCGGAACAGCTTCTCGGAGGATCGGTGGCCGACGGCAATGGCGTCAGCGAAGGTGAGC
>JAVDBV010002968.1:0-11124 GCA_032619315.1 Piper longum
ACACACACACACACACACAATTTAATAAACATGAATGAGATTAACATTAATAAGTAAATATATCAATAATAATAATAATAAATCATCACAAAAGCACTCATCATACATGACAAACATCTAAATAAAATAAATAAATAATAACGAATAAATAAATAAATAAAATCATAACATCAAAATATGCTAAATAGTATAAATATGCATCTAAACTAATATAGGAAGTCAATTCTCGAATTACCGAAAATAGTTGAAAAAGGGTCGAAAATGAGCTAAACCAGGTTAATTCACTGAGCCGAACTAGGTTGACCAGTGAACTCGGGATGGGCTGGTTTGGGCTGCTGGACACAGACATGGACACGAGCAAGCACGTGGACACGAACAAGTGAACATGACTCTAGCTGGTGGATGCGACCACGGGCAAGTGACGAGAATACTGGTATACGGGTCTAACAAGGCGGGTGGTGCCCCCAAAAAATGCTGACGAAGGTGCAGCTTTGGTCCTCACCGATCGAGATTGCCAGCCAAGACGACGAGAAAGATCATGGTGGTGGCGATTGGTGTGGTCCGGCCGCTAGCTCGCCAGAAAAAGTGGCAGAATCACCACGGGTGTGGAGGCCTTGCCAGCAGTGATCGTGGACACGATGGTGGTCATAGGTGGTTTAAAATAAAGATCTCGATAAAGGAAATCTATCTGGGTGATCGAACCAGCTGGAGATGGCTCATCAGTGCCAAAAAATGGCCCCGCAAGGGTGGCGGCCTCGACAAAAATCTGCGGCAAAAACCTTATCGCTGGCAACGACGGTGGCTACACTGGTGGTCATGAGTGGTATAAATGGAAAGCTGGTAATGGGTTGAGACTGTCCAAGGTCAAAACTGACTTGAGTCCTAAAAATGACTCTATAGGTGATAATTAATACAAGAAAGTTAAATGGACCTCGTATCTTCAACTTAGTCGGGTAAAAACTTACAACTCAATCAAACTGGGCCCACAAGGGTACAATCCGGTGATCCAAAATCCCTATGATACATGAAAAGAAGATACCGTGAAAATCCCATACAGATACTAAATGCTACAACAACCTAAATTTAGGCCTATCACTCTGGCTAACCATAAAAATCATCTGAATACCTCGAGTATACAATAATTACTCATATTTTACTCTAGCATATCTCAAACTATCATCTGCATGTTAAACATACTCAGCCACCATAACATGCCTATACGGCCATCTGGGCTCCTATCACTCTTGCTAACCATAAAAATCATTTGAATACCTCGAGTATACAATAATAACTCATATTTTACTCTAGTCTATCTCAAACTATCATCTACATGTCAAACATATTCAGCCACCATAACATGCCTATACGGCCATCTGGGCTCCATACTCATGATCTAAAAACTAATCTAACTCGAATTTACTCGAATCGACTTAAGATTGGCCTAAACTGGGCAAAACTACCATTAAGTAAAACCCTAACTCGAAGCTGGATTTTATAAACCAGACCTCAAACACTAGAAAATATATAATCAGCAGACCAAAACACAGCCAGAACCAAATAGAAAGTAGTAGAAACAAACAATGGAAAAGAAACCCGCACAATTGTGAACATGCTAACACCAATACACATAGGTCAAAAAAGATCAGATCTGAATTTACCTTGGAGGAATTCTAACCGGTTCCCAGTCTGAACATTCAACCTTCTTTATATGAAGTCGGGCGATATTGTTGAGTCCCGTGTTCCTTAAATTCAGTAAGCTTTTTAAAACATCAATTCTTATTAAATTATACAAAGGAAAACCCATCAGAATTCACCACATGTCCCTAATTGTTTTACAGTTTGTCCTTTAAAGCAAAACTCAATTCATTAAGTATTATAATAGTACTGAAAAAGCGAACTCAACTAGGATTAGGCTTTATCTTTAGAGTGTAAGCACGGTTTCTAGCATTGAAAGTTTAGTTAATAATGGAAACTTCTTCATATGATTACTAAAAAGCCAAAATCTATCTTGTTGCGCGGCAAAGAAAAACAATAAGTTGAAGCGTTAAACTTAGATATTCAGATGTTATTTTTCTCAGTAAGCTTATTAATATGTCTGCCAAGAGCTATCAGCATTAGCATGTATGCACCGACCACTCAACACCTGGCACAAGTGAGCAACTCAATTCTTGGAGAAACAATAACGAAGTAATCACTAAGTTGTCAAGTCAAAAAACCAAGATTGGTTCATTCAGATTCTTCAGTAATGTTTGACCCAAAAAATTAAAGCAACTAACCTCAAACAAGGCGTACAAAACCATCCTTGGCTGCAGCCATAAACTGAGGAGATCAACTGCAAGAATATAATAGCATCTTGTAACCAAAAGATTCAGGCCAGTATAGTCTAAGCCTACTGTTAAATGAGAATTTACCAGGTTCCACAGCAGGGAATATGATTCCATTTCTCTGTAGAAACCAGAGCCAAACAAAATATACGAAATGAACCAATTATCAAAAAGGTGCAGTCAATAGTAATCAGATCAGACCTTGCTTTTGATCATAATGCATTCCCCCCAACAATATTCAGTTAGCTAGGGAGAGAAAGAGAGGAGAAAGACCGGCAAGGAGAGGAAAGAAAGCATGTGACACGCCATTTTTGTTGGAAAGCGGAGACTTAGAATTTTGTTGCCTCCAAACGTTTTGCATATGAACAGTCAGAACGGGCAGTCTTGACCAGCCAAATCGATCGATGCATGAGTCCTGCCTCGAATAAACCCAGGTACAAACAAACAGCAAGGCCGTATAAATACATGAACTCTGGTTTTAACACAACCATCAACCACATACCTGCATACATAGTTGTTTTTGTGAGCTCAGAGCGAGGATAACAGAAAAGCTGGTAATGGGTTGGTCACGCTCGAGGTTCTTGTGCTGCATCTTCAACAATTTTCACAAGGGTGAGGCGAGGGGTGATGGGGAGGACTCAGACGAGCCATGGGAGCGAGGGAGGAGGAGAAGGAACAGTGATAGTGATGAAGACAATGGGAGGTACTTTGAGCCGGACATTGATCGCAAGGCCCGCGCCTTCATTGATAGGTTCCATCAGATCCGTGCCATGGATGCAGAAAGCCAGACCAACTCTTATTGATCACTTGCCTCATTATCTTTGGTCTCGTCTACATGATCATCACTCTCAACCATCTCTTCTATATTGTTATATGCTCATCTTAATTCCTCTATGTTCTAGCTGTGTCTTATTATCTTGGTGCATGTACGTGAATCCAAATCTCACATTTAACTCATCAATGGACTGTGTCTTCAAGCATGTTATATTTTTTGTTCACATATATTTAGCTTGTTTGTATATTCTACTTCGATAATAATGTTTGAACTATTATTAAGTGTTATTTAAAAAAAAAAAAAGATAGTAATCATTGTTGGGCCTGAAAAAGGACTTGCAATAATAATAGTAGGCTTCTCTTAATATAAAAATTTATTTTAAAAATAAAATTTCTCATTAACTTATATACAAGTCATTATTCACCTCTAAATATAATTTGAGATACACCCAATAATTACAAGGCCATACAACTAGGAATTCTTGTATTGCAATCTCCAAAGGCACTCTTATACGTGTTCCTCCCGCGCGGATGTACCTCGTTGGCTGCCTCCATAGAACTTATAGTAAAGAAATTGTTATTGCGTAAATAGTAAAGAAAATTTGCATTTCACACAAAAGAAAAAAAAGAATTCACAATAAACATAAAATTAGACTCGACATGTAACACCTTAATCTTGACAATGCTTGTTTATCTTCGAAAAATGTCGCAAGGGCGTCCATATGTGATGAAACTCTACCTCCTTTGTCCGAATTCCAAAAATCCTTAATTAAAGTGAACTAGGGCCACAAAAAAAAACAAGTTCATTTTAGCCTGAAACAGGTGTTGGTTATGCTGTATATTGAAATCTGAATGGAAGCTACAACACTTTGAACAGATACCCTAAACATCTCCCAGCTAGCAGAACTCATAGAAAGGTAGAGAAACCATGAGAGAACGCTTGATGCATTGACTGTAGGAGACACTATCTTTAGACTGTAGAATCCCTTTTGGAGCCAACTTTCACCATCTTCTCTACAGAAAGAATGGTCCATGGATACTGGCTCCAGAAAATACTTGGTATTTCTCACCAGTTCATTAGGCACTCTATGTAGAAGATTAATTCAATTTTTCTTCCTTCAAAATTTTTATATGTAAAAGTTGGAAACATATTCTCAGTTAGAAGCTTATTTCAATATTTATGTGCTAAGGAGTATTTAAGTATGAAGATACCAGGTTTGTGTTAAAATATATAGTGACTTGTTTCTATTCTAACCACTTGAGCAGTGTTATTATAGGTAAAAGTATTTAACCATCTGATTTATTTTAATTGTTTTAGTTTGATATCTCAATAAATCAAATTTTGGGTCCTAGATGTAACTAAATAGAAATAGCCAAAACAAGTAATTTTTGCACTCAAAAGTATTTTACAATAGAAGGTGGGCTTCATTCAACTGCAGTGTGGCAATCCCATGGGTAAGACTTTAGATGGGCTTTCAACCACAATTGACCCGCACTTTTTTTTTTGTGTGTGTGAATTTTCTCAAAGATTTTTAATTGCGTCGTATCAAATTCATCTAAATTATTAAAATATAAATAAAATGTTATATTAAATATATGTTTAAGTATTATAGTCTTCAAACAAAAAAAATCGGGTTTTGAAAATTTTTCTTATTAAAAATCAGGTGTAAATTATGATACTAGGAAAGCCAGGTAGAACCAACCCCCTACAATACGATATATAAAATTACATGCAAAATTATATTATTGAAGTCTAAATTGTACTTGATTCAATAAATGGAGTTTAAAACCATAAATAATACATTAAAAACTCAAAAATAGAAAATGACTTTATTAACTAAAAAGTCTCAATTCAAGATAAAGCTGGTAATCACTCTTTTCACAGTCAATGATGTAAAGCTAAATTATATATCTAGAACAATTTGAACAGATAAATTCCTTGGTCTAAAGTAATCTTCTCCTTTTTTTATAAACTTCCAAATCTCAAACAAGAAAATTTCTCAACTACGAAGACGAAATTTCTCAGTAAGAAGCTCATATCTACTTTACAACCACTTGATCATCTTCCACCTTTGATAGTTGTGAAGAACAGTTGAATGATCTTTTCAGATCGCTTTCTTTTATCATGTACATACTGTTCACATCATGTCTCTAGTGCTTTTTCTTAATTTTTTTTCTATGTTGCAGACAAGAGCAACAGTGCATGGCTTGGCAAAAGCCCAAAATCTTTCAAATGACATACAATAAAGCTTGCCTCTCTAATTGCCATACACTTGCTTTCTTGTTTCCTTGACTCGCAATATTATATCATGTTTGTGCCCAGAAGGCCCAAGTTGACGTATTCATATTTTGGTGAGTAGCATTGAATATGCAATGATCCAGTATCAATTTCGAGCTCTGTTTAGAAGCCGGCCATGGCTGGACAAGATATTGCATAAGTTGCTCCCTTCATCATGGGGCATGGTTAAGAGTCCTGAACATTGACAATTAAAAAAGTGTACAAGGTAACGTGTTTTTTTGAAATAAACATTTGGAGCCCAGAAAGGGATCGTGTATCACTTTACAGACACTAACTTTGGATTATTGTAAAGCTCTGGTCAGCTCATTGTTTTCTTAAAAAATGTATTTGAAGTACAAATTCATTGACCAAGGAGCACATATATTGATTAATGAAGAAGCAATGCACTAGTGGAGCAGTGAGTTCTTGTCTTACTTAATGAGAGTGCCGACCTGACCTTCTTCCCCACCAAAATCTGAGTTAGCGGCAAAGAATTTGCATGCCCAAGTTCTATACCCAAAAAAAACTGCAGTTTGTCAAGTGGGTATTCATCCATTTTTAGGACCTACTCGCTTGATTGGATTCTGCTCAAACATTTGGTCGCATACCTTAATATGGATGTGAGACAACGGTGGATTAGAAAGATTAATAACAATGCAGAGTAGAACAATGGTCCCTTTGGTAATTTAGTTGTGCACTGTGAGCTGCTTGTCATTATTTGATCTGCAATTGATGATGATAAACATCTGCGTATGTAGAAGAGTCACCTTTGTCCCAAGCTATCACCATTTTCAAGACTAAAAAACCCAATTGCCAGAAGCAGTAGGGCCTCTTCCGAGGGCAAGCAGCCAATGGTAGCATCTATGATCTGGGGTTCTGGGCATGCTTTCACGTGGTGCTGCTGGTGCGAGTTGGAACCCGGTCTCCATCACATTCTGCATACAAGATAGTTTGATTTGAGATGAGTTTGATTATGAAAATTGTGAGGTGGTTTGAAGCAGATGACATGAGATGATAGCAAGTAAAAACATGAAGGGTATAAGATCATCAATTTACCCAACCTTTCTGTTGAAGCTTTTGTTTGTTAATGATGCATGATGGCATGATGCTGGGATTACAAGGCTTAAAGACTTTTGGAAGTGATAGTAGGTTAATGCAAAGGTCTTAGTTTATGCAAATTTAAAGATGGTAAACCAACAAACCTAAAAACTCATCTTTTATTATCTAAAGTACCAGAAGGGTGAAAGAAAAGGAAACAGTTCATCCATTCAAGAGCTCTGGCTTAAGAGTGGTTGGTTCTTGTTTTTATTGAGAAAAGGTGGGAATGACCCACTTGAAGTTGAAACGAGAAAGATGTCCCCCATAGTACCTCAGAGTGTAAAGGCAATTGGCATTGATATCCAACTTCCCGACCTTTCTACCCAACTGCATTCACTTTGATGTATATCATTTTGATTATTATCTTTCTTGCATGTAAATTCACACAGGATGATTAATGAACTGGTTGATTCAATGACAGCAGTATTCCATGCTCTCCGGTAAGATTGCATGTTTCTGTAGACCAAAACTATGGCAATGGATTCTCTTGTGATCCAATGTGCAAACTCCAAGCTGACTTTCATTGAAAGGGGTAAGAGGAAGGTTCGCCCAGGTGGGAGGAGAAAGTCATATTACATATAAATGTGATCACATGTTTGCGAAGTGTGGGGGAAGAGAAGAGGGACCGCTGCTCCATGCCGGCTCTTTCCCTATCTGGGTTTTGACAACTACTGTGCCGACTCCAAAACGAGCTTCTGTTCTTCAAACCGTCTATTTGCTGCTACAAATTAGTGTTTTAAATGCAATGCATGCACAGCTTGTTTGGCCAACGCGGTTGAAATTAGTAGCAGCTGCTGCTGCTTGTGTTCGTGATTTGACCAAGTACCCATTTGTTCTTGATTTCCATGTCAATGTTTAGTACATCAAACCGGTATGACCCAGAAAGCAAGCTTGTGAGATATGTTGGCATTCATGAAAAGCAAGCTAAAAGGCCGGACAGGACCATTGATGAGTGCCGCTGCGACTTTGACCCTCACTTCCATGTCCAAAGATCTCATAATGGGGAAGGTGACCTCTTTGGAGAGTTAGCTCTTCCATCCCCTTCCCTTCCCTTCCATGGGTTGCTCATAGATTGTGAATTGATGTCTGTCCCTTGCACTGTCCAAGATTTTCAATATGAAAAGGAAGTGTAGCTGCGAAAGGTATAGAGCACCTTCTAAATTGGAACTGAAGAAGTGTGTGGATTTGCTTAGGAAATACAAGTTGTATGGATACAATCAATTAGCCTTTTCAAAGATCAATTGGACAATGAGCAGAACTGATCAACCACATTAAAAATTACTATGAACTTTAAAAATTAGTCCCATTAAATTCCACTACAGATGAGAAATAATTTAGGGTATTTGGGAAAAGAGAGGGGAGGAAGGACAAAACATTCTTAAGAAGTAGATTATAAAGAGTGATTTTTAATTGTATATTTTAAACATTAATATAGTTTGGATTGGTCATAATGGAAAACAGAATCATCATCAATCTTGAATGAATGTTTCTAAAATCTTTTAAAATCTCGCAATTTTCAGTCCTAAAAGCCTTAAATAAATCTAAATGATCAAATCAAAACCCTAAAATCTTCCTATTTTATATATTGGTAGGCATACAACTAAATTCTCGACGAGATATAGGGATTTTATTATTAGTACATATAAAAGAAATAACAATAATAATTTAAATGGAAATAAAAATAAAAAAGACAATTACACAATAACTATCTTTACATCAAAATTAATTCCCTCACTAATAAGAAAAAAAACTACTGTCTGATTTTAACGGAACCCGGTTCAACATAGAACCCGATATTTACAAAATATACTTACACCAAACCCACTTCAACCATCACCCGACCCGGCAACCAACCCTCACCACCACTGCCGCAGACGGCACCACCACCACCACCACCACCACCACCACCGGAATGGCCATCGACCTGGCCGGTAGCGACCAGCCTCAACCTCACACCACTCCACCCGCCATCGACCTCCTCGGAAAGCTGCCGGAACCCGGGCACCAAAACCCGGTCCACCCACTCATCCAAACCCGTACGCCCGAACCAGACCCCACCCACGATCCGGTCCAGCGCCTCCTCCTCCACCTCGATGCCCTGGCCCTCCCCCACCACCGCCGAGAACTTGGCCGCTATCGCAGCCGCCGCCGCCCTCCGGAGAGGCCCGAAGTCCACCGGCCGGAATACCACCGTCTCGTCCACCGCCACCGCCATCTCCCTCGTCGGCAGCGACGGCTCTGTCGCCGGCGTTTCCGTCGTAATCTCTCTCGAATTCGACTCCTCTTCGGTCTCCGTTGCCGCCAAATTCAAATCAAAACATACACCTCCACCGGCACCGGCGCCGGCGGCGACCTTTGCGGGCCGATCGTCGGAAGACCAGTCGGCGGGGCGTTTGGTTGGCTGGCGGACTGCGGAGAGCTGCAGCTGCCAAGTACAGTCGAGCGGACAATCGGCGGCGGCCATGGCTGCAAACTTCTCGTCGCGGGGCGACGCCGGGGGAAAGGAGCTCTTCGCGTTCTCTGGTGTCCACTCGGAGGTGAGGATGAAGATGGTGCTGCCCAGCGAGACTTGGCGGCCATGGGAGTCGACGAGCCAACCAGTCTCCATGGCCTGGGTGAGGCTCCGGCAAAGGAGAACGTTTGCTAGATCAACATCTTCGAGAAAGATGACGGAGAACGGGTTCCTTCTAATGGCGTCGGCCAATCGAACGATCACCGTGCTCTTCCTGACATCTGAATCGTCGTCGTCTTTATCGTCGTTGTAGTGATGGCGCTGGCCGGATCCGAGGCGGATGATCACCGGCGGCGGCCGGCGGAGCAGGTCGGACAAGGCGGCGGCCATCTTCCTCTTCCCGACCTTGTCAGGGCCGAGGAAGAACATCCAAGTGTCGCTCTTGGCCTGCCCGCCGAGGCGCCGGAGGCCGCCGGACTTGCTCTGGACGACGACGGTGGCTACCATGGCGGCGGCGTCGGTCTGCCAGGCCACCCTCTCGGCCAGTCCCTTGGACAGGCTCTTGAACGAGTCCACGTCCTTGGCGGCGGCCTGCTTGACCAGACACCGCTGCCGTTCCCAATCCGTCGAAATGCCGGCCGCCATGTCCTTGACCCGCTCGTCACCCGTCTTCTCCTTCGCCAGCGGCCGGCCGAGGGCCAAATCTGTTTTCACAGGGTTCGCCGGCGGCGAGGAAAGGTGGTGACTTTGAGGGAGAAGTGGGCGAGAAGAGAGGAGGGGATTGCGAGGAGCGATTTGGAGGTTGGGTAGGAGAAGGGATGGGGGGCGAGGGGCGAGTCCGACAATGGGGAAGGATGTGGTGTGGAAGCTCGGGTGGAGGAGACGGCAATTTTCCCACCATTTTTTCTGCAACTCCTCCCTCTTCTTCTCCTTCTTCAACCTCTCCTCCCGCTCTCCCCCCGTCTCCTCCTTGGCCGCCTGCAACCACTGCGGCAACGTCGACTTCTTCTCCGACCCTTCCATGGCCGCGAGCTTGGCAAGGTCCCTCTCGCAGCTCTCCGCGCAGGAAGCGCAGAACTTCGCTCCGGCGGCGGCGGCCTCTGTCGTGCTGGCCGCGAGCTTGTTACCGACGAAGACGCTGGGGACGGCGAGCAGGGAGCGGGCAGCGATGGAGATGGTCTGGAGGTCCCAGTCCTTCTCCATTGATGGATAGTAGACCTGGCACCTCAGATATGTCTCGCACTTCGCCGTTCCCATCACCCAGACCGCCGCTCTGTACTTGGCGAGGAGGTTGCCCATTTCCGGCACCACCGCCCTCCCAATCTCCGGCGACACCAGCCATTTGAGGTCGCCCAAGTCGATGATCACACCGCCATTGTTAGAGTTGATCCGCTCGTCGATCAGACTCTCCAGATTTCGCAGTTTGGAATGGATTTGATCGTTCTCCGCTCCGAACCCCTTCTCCAATGACACCACTTGAAGGTTCGTCAACGGCGCCTCCCCAATTTCGTTCCTTTCCACCATCCCCAGCACATCCTTCGCCACCACCGCCGGCTCGGAGTCGCCGACGATCACCGGATTCCGCTTCGCCGGCCGGAGGAGGACGTCGATCACCTTCCGCACGTCCTCCCTCCTCCTCACCGACGGCGATTGAAGGCGGGGGTTGAGGTATGGATTGGTGGTGGGCGGCAACGGCGACGGGCGGAGTGACTGCTCGACGACGGACTTGACGGTGGGGCTAGAGAAGCCGGCCTCGCGCATGACCCGGCTAACGCTGGGGTCGTCGAGGATGGAGACGATGAGCTGCTCGAGCTCGACCTTGACGGCGAGCAGCGGCTGCTGCTGGCTCTCCGGGCACCCCCGCCGCTGGTGCGCCTGCGCGCGCTTGAGCGCGGCCATGAGCGCGTTGGACACCGCCGGAGAGTCGCCGGCGGCGGCGGGGAGGCGGTCGAGGGCGACGGAGAAGCACAGCTCGAGGGCGCGGCATTGGAGGGGGTGGGAGGAGTGGGGGTGTGAGCGGACGCAGGCCTGCCGGAGTTGGCCGGCGGGGGAGGCGAGGAGGGCGGCGGCGACGTGGAGCGGGGTGGCCTGTCCGTGGCGCCGCCGGGCCGCGTCGGCGACGGCGAGGTTGAGCACCCCGGCCGCCTCCGCCGTTAACGTCTGCTGTATCGTACTCAAAGCAGCTCTCATTCTCCGAT
>JAVDBV010002969.1:0-16502 GCA_032619315.1 Piper longum
AAGAAGACTCCTTTATTTTATTTTGAGAAATAAGTGTGGCTACTGGGAAACAGTCCTAGACTGTGTGGAAACCAATATTTTTATGTTGATGTTTAACTGTTATAATTCAGTAATTTATTAGTTGTTTAAGTAACACCTAGCCAGCTAGGCCCACAATTATTGTGAAATATGGCGGGTCGTTACAACCACCAAGCCCCCGTGTATCATCCCTATGGCGCTCCGAGCACCCCCTAACACCACTCAGTTGCCACCACGCCTGAAGCAGGAAGATCGCACTGGATTCAGGGTGCCACAACTGGCATGGTTAGCAGTTGGGCTTGTGGCTGGCTTGTTGGGAAATTTGTAATAGGAGCTTGCATTTGACTTGTTGGCATTGTTGGTGGTATTGTTGGGATGGGCACCTTGGTTGTTATTGTCTAGGGAAATGCCATGGAAGATGGTTGTTGGGAGCATGGAGGATCATACCACTGGTACAGGTATGGTGGTTGGTAATATGGTTGATGTGGAAGTCATGCAAAGTGTGAAAGTGGACTATGCTTGGCTCGATTTGATTGTGACACTTGGAAGTGTTGCGCCCAAATTTGTTCAGGCAGTGAAGTTGATGTTGTCAATGCTTGGTGGACGAACTCAGTACCTGAAATCAATGAAAAATTGTTAATTTTGTGAGGGTTGTTCACTTGATCCCTCAATGTTGTCGGAGTTGTTCTTCTCGTAGGGAGTGAGGTTGATACAATTGGGTTTGCGGAGGTTTAAGGCATCTATCTGTCATCCAGGTTTGTTCGACATTGCATGGGATGGTCGTCTTTGCATCTCCATTAGCTCCTAATTGCAGCACTAGCCCGTTGCATCTAGGACTTTTTAAAATAAAACAAACCAGTTAAAAATTTTGAAAAGAACAACGATTTTTAAAACAAATCATACAGTGTCTCCTGTAAAAGTGTAATAGGGACCACCATGTAAACAACAAACTGTACATATATGTAATGATAAAAACATAAAACATTGCCAAAATATTGTATTTTTCACACAACATTCACATCATAATAGATTTTATCTTTCAAAATCAGGTCTTTATTTGCTCATCCTTTTCAATTCTATTCATAATAACCATCATACACAAATCATTTCATTATTTCACACAAACATTTCTTGAAATAAGACATTATAGCATTTATCCACAACAATTCATAGGACTTGATCACATCACATTCTCAGTCAATCTTGGCAAGTGCATGTGTGCATGTTACATTACTTCTCCTCCGTGGTCCCGACAATGCTAAATCATTTAGGTCCTCACCTACAAATATGATACGAGAAAATCAGTAATGAGTGTTACTAGTCCAAAATAACTAAATAATCAAACTAGCACATGAGAGATAACTATTATGTTAAATAAAGTATATATATATATATATATATATATATATATACACACACACACTAATAAGTTTAATTATACATAGTTATATTTATTTATATACAATATAATAACAACATGGTGGGATGACTTAGATGGGAGGTTTTCAAATTGATCACTTGGAGGTTGTAGTTTCAATCCACACTCACTTCATTTTTTACGTGAGATACTTTTAACTTTGTAATCGAGCTCACGAGCGAGCTGCTTGACTTGAAAACAAAGCGAGCCGAACACAAACCAAGCCCAAATGCCATAAATTTTAGATGAGCTACTCGGACCATAATAAATCAAAGGCTCGTCAATCTCACGAGTGAACTTGAACAAGCTTGTGAAAAATCATTTCGAATTCAAAAACAACCTAGCTCAGTTCGGCTCGGCTCATTTACACCCCTACTCGAAGTAAAACTTAACAAAAATCTAAAAAATCGGGAAAAATCCCATAAAATAAAACAAACACAACAACATCCAAATGACATACTCTATAATTAATAACTCATCTGAATACAATCTAACGTGCCCTAATGTGTTCCTTGGCCTAAAATAATTCTACGGTCACAAAATGAAAAAAAAACCATCAACGATATACTCTCATATCTGTTGATAACTCAGTTTATTGATGCATATCTGACAATATCATCGAATATTAAGGTATGCATGAACCCTCATAACATGTGCATACGATCGACCTCCGTCCCGCACACGTGTTTTAAAAGCTTAACTGACTTAGACTACGGTCAAACCGACCGACTAATGACTATAAAACCCTGACTCTAGTCACGGGTTTTACAATAGGGGTGGGTGGGTGTTAGAATAGGTCGGTGGCAATTTTGTAAATAAAAGTTGACTTGACTCTGACTCGAGCTAAAAATAATAACTAACTCCTAATAAATTCTAAAAAATACCAAAACAATATAAAAAAATATCACAAAATATAATGCACTCAATAACATCAAAATGACAGGTTCTTAGGCTACCAACCCACCCAAAATACTAACTAACAGGTCCTAATACGGTCGTCGGCCTAATTCTAATTCTCGGGTCACATGCATAAAATAAAAAAAAAATGTGGCATATTGTTGTATATTCTGATAACATATTTTCATGATCAATTAGTGACATTATCATCATATACTTAGGTATACTTGACATTCATTGCTCATAACACACAGTCGGCCTTTACTCAGTTCGCGTGTTCTGAAATTTACTTGACTCGAACTGACAGTTGAACCGGTTAGTTCACGAATATAAAACCCTGCCTCGAGTCACCATTCTACATTGCCTACCTTGAGTTGATGTGGATGGATCATCTTCATTACCACTTCTTTGTCATGTTATATTTCTCGTCTCTGGGGTCTTTTTTGGTTGCTAACACAAATCTTCAAACAACACTGCTACCTTCTAGCTGGTCCAATGTGGAGTAGCCAAAATATAATTGGGCGTGGGAAATCACACTTCGCTTTGAGTTAGATGAGTGGGTTCAATGGGACCAAAGGTGCCCTTGCTGTGAAAAGAAATCATGCGTGTAAAATAAATAAAATGTCGTGAGGAATGGCACTTGGAATTTTTACATGGTTCCTTAGGGTTTAATTTAAATCCCTAAATTAGTCCACGGTGTTTTGATAACCACGAGTTCACTATTTTTTCTTTGATTTTACACTTTACACAAAATAGTGAAATTTTTGTTGCGTTTAAATAAATCTATCTGTGATAGCTTTGAATTCAATGCCTTGATTCATCCCTTTCTTATCTTCAAATCCTCAATAATCCCACAACTATGTCAGGAGTGCCCAAAAATAATGGGGTAGCAAGTTTCCCCTTGATCTGAGATCGGATAGGCCTTAAAATATTTTTGAGTGATAATTAGCTGAACTAAACCATTTTGAGTTGGTTCAGAGCTGGTAAATGGTGGACCAAACCGAGTGGCGTACGTAGATCCTGGGCCGAGGCTGGTTGTGCTAGATGGTCGATGCTGTGATGTGTGCCAGTAGCTAAGACGGGTAGCAGACCGGTCGCAAAGAGAATTCGGGAAATTCGGGCACTGTCTTCACGGGCAACAACAACAATCGCGGCTTTGGTAAAGTGAACTCGATCCACTAAGAAGCTTAACGTACCCATTTACGTGGGTGGTGCAACGGTGGTTTTCGTGGCTCCGGTGACGGTGGCAAAGTGATACCACCTAGAACGATTTATCTTGGATTGATGAAGCTTATGGTGGTGATCCAGTGGCCAGAGGCACATCCGATCAGTGGCAGTGGTGGTAGAAAGTTCCAGTGGAAGTACTCTTTTGGTCACATTTTATCACTATTTTCAGGCAACAATGATGGCCAAATGCAGAGGGCTTGATTTGATTTATATCCAGTGATTATAGGGACAAATGGGAGGTGGCCGATTGTCCTTACATAGCTCCGGTCAGCTAAACGAAGGTTGGAAAGATGGTAGAGTTTTGTTGCTACAGTTCTCCGGTGGACCACTTTTGGGCAGTTTTCTGGCAAGGATGAAGCTCTTAGGAGTGAATCTTGACTTGGATTTGTTGGCAGTGTTGAGTAGATCCCAGTGGAGTTTGTGACATGGCATGCGTCGGCCTGAGCTGGTCAGACGAAGGTCCCAAAGTTAGTTGCTTCTCTAAACTTTTTTGCTTTGCTGCTCGGGAGGGAGTTTTCTGAGATCTTTTCGGCAAGGGTGGATGTCGATGGTGGTGCATCTTGGACAGATTGTATGAAGAGAAATAGTGGAAATTTGTTGGATGTGGTGATGTGTTCAGAGACAGCTGGGGCTCGCCGTACATAGGTTAGAAAGATGACTACTTGATGGCGCTTCACAACTCTGGCTAGAACCTTCTCGAAGCTTTTCTAAATATAGCGTGGTCTCACCTATGGTGGTTCTCTGTTAGGTTGTATCAAGGGCAATAGTGGGAGTTTGTTTGATGCAGCAGTGTGGTTGCAGACAACCTAGGTTGGCCAGACAGTGGCTGTGAAGATCACTACTTGATGACGCTTCACAACTCTTGGCAGGCACCCCTCGGTTCTTCAGGCAGCAATAGATCTCACCTGCGGCAGCTATCAGCTGGGTCGGGATCGGTGTTTATATAGAGTTTTAAACTCTTATCTTCCCTAATTAGCTCCGTATTTCATAGCCTAAAATCTTCACCAACTATCATCTTATCCTCTTTTTCTTTTTATCTCCTCCCTATGTTGTGGAGCTCTCACGATCAAATAATCGAAGGTAGGAGAAGGAGCTTAATATGGGTTATCGGACTCGAACACAGGCAAACATGTTCATGTATATGCCCGCTTAAATACATAATAACAGTTTTGGTTTCTTCTAGTAGCTACCTACAGTAATTAGAGCCTTTACATTAGATGTCAATTTAAAAGCCTAGATTTGTTGGACGTCGGGGGAGCAAAGGAGGGAGCATCCATGTCTTTTGAAGTTCCGTGCTTACCTACCAGATTACCATCCGTCAACAATTGAGAATCAAATAGTAATATCTCTTATCCAGCTAATACATTTTTAGCCATTGTACTAAAAAGACATACAAATTTTTTATTTTTTCAAAGTGATATAAAAATAGTTTAACTATGCATTCTCACAGAAATCAGATTTAGTTCTATCAGAAATAATTCTCCTGAAAATAACAAAAAGAAGAAGGAAAAATCATAGCAAAAAAAAGTTGTTCGATAATATCTAATACAAATGATATCTCAGTATTTAAGACTGGCATGCCCTTTTATACTTACAAACAGAAACGAACCAACCTCCTTGTTTCAGACGTAGCAGATAGTTGGTAGTATGAACCAAAAGTTCCCATAGGTAGCAACTGCCACCATTGGCGGTGCCAGAAAAATGCCCTTTTTAATAATATCATGAATTTTGAACTTATTTTTGAAAATTTTATAAAATTTTTACAAAAAAATTTGCACCCTTATAGAGGGGATAACGACATCAAAATTGTTGGGTTTATCCCACATCGGTCGTGGATGATCTTAGTGATCTGTATATAGGCTAATGAAAAAACCTTATTTCTTAAGTTAACTTTCGAATTAAAAGAGGCTTGTGACACCTATTGTAAGTCCTTTTTGGGGGCCAAAAGGGCCTAATAAGTGGTATGAGAGCTTGGTTGGGGGCACAAAGAGGCTTAATAAGTGGTATTAGAGCTTAATTGGGAGACCAAAGGGCCCAAGAAGTGGTATCAGAGTTTGGTTGGGAGACCAAAGGGCCCAAGAAGTAGTATTAAAGTCATGTTACGATCTTGGAAGATTTGGTGTTTGCCTACGCCGATTGTCAGAGTTTCCTTCATGGGATTCACTTGATGATTTGAAGGGGTGATTTGACAGGAGTTTGCCAAGTGGGTGCCATCTGATTTAAAGAGTTTCCTTCATGGGTTCCACTTGATAATTTGAAGGGTTGATTTGAGGGGAGTTTTCCAGGTGGGTGCCGTCTGATTTAAAGGAGAAGGCATGATTTGAGGGGAGTTTGCTAAGTGGTTTGCCAAGTGGGTGTCATTTGATATAAAGAGTTTCCTTCATGGGTCCCACTTGATGATTTGAGGGGAATTTATCAAGTGGGTGCCATCTAATTTAAAGGAGAAGGGATGATTTGATGGGAGTTTACTAGATGGGTACCATCTGATTTAAAGGAGTTTGTCAGATGATGATGGTTTTGGGACGCCCAATATGTGAATGTGAGTTGTTGGGTTTATCCCATATCGGTTGTATATGATCTTGGTGATTTGGATATAGGTTAATGGGAAAGTCATATTCCTTACGTTAACTTTTGGATTAAGAAAAGCCCATGACACCTATTGCAAGTCCCTTTTAGAGACCAAAAAGGCCTAACAGTAGTATCAAAGCTTGGTTGGGAGCCCAAATTGCCTTATAAGTGGTATTAGAGCTTAGTTTGGTTACCATAGAGCCCAAGAAAAATCTCCACCCACCAGAGGAGATTTGGTTCAGTAGTATGGATCCCATATTATGCAATTGTGAAAAAGTCAAACGAACTTGTATTTTAGTCTTTGGCACAATCAACATGTTCCAAGCAATGGACACGTGCAGAAGCTCTGAGGGAATATGTTACACAAACCTTCCTCCCGAATCACACCTCAGCCCGAACTCCAAATCTGTAGATTTGTACTCGAACTTAGGTTGAAACCTGGCTCTGATACCTACTGTCACAGGGCTTCCCTTAGGGTAGAATTTTTCGCCCCAAAAGACACCACGTGCGGCGTACTCCCCTCCAGGAAATACCAACCAACCTCAAGTACGCAACAAAAACTAGTCACTGAGATCCTGAAAACAGCAACACCAACATATTTCACCACCGAATTGTTGGTCGCTTCCGAACTACCTAGTGCGCCCAACAGGCTATCAGCTACCGGTAAAAGAGCAATTCAACTCAATCAGCACACTCACACGCATACCGATAAATCACCAACACGAGTACCACTACACCAAGTTAAAACCAGCACACTCGACACCACCAATACCGCTAGCCGACCCACGGTATGTTGAGTTCTCGAAATCCCACCGAACTCGACCAAGTAACCAAACCCGATGTCGACACTGGCTTATTATGGAACCTCAATTCCAACCTTTATTCCAAACACAACGAACAAAGGAATACACAAGCAATCACACCCCTGACTACTTGCACATTGTGGACATACAAACCCCACAATGTTGGTCTCCTATCCAACAAGAAGACCGTAAGAATTAAGAGAAACCCATCTCACATATAATCCTCACAACACAACCCCAAGTCTCACCCCTTGGATCGACTTGTCACATGCAATTCACTCAAATATGAAAAACACTAAGGTTGCCGAACAAGTATTGTGTACCTCGATCCCTTGGATGACGACTATTCCAAACAATGTGTAGAGTTCCAGCCCTTCGACATGAAGGTCTGGCTGCAACAAATCCACTGCCCGTACTGAATCTCGGCAAGTGCTTCTCCACGCAGCACTTCCACACAGTCTCCCATTCGTTCTCTCCACAACTTGAGTTTCTCTCTTCAAAGTGCAGAAAACCAATTATCGTCCCCCTTCCCCTGAAGACGCCAACAGATATATGTACATATCTACCCATGTTTATCTTGAAATCTCCAAGATACTCGTTAGATCTGATTCATCATTATCTCTAAGGATGTTGCCTTATCCAATACACCATTGGATAGAAGATCCCGAATCTTGCCATGATTGTTATCTTCAAGTCGGCTGCACTGCTGGCCTCAAGCTCCACTCATGGCTCGACCAATTCCAGTAATCGAACACAAGAGTTCCATCCTCCCGGCGCTATGGCAATTTCCGACCAGAATGCCGGAACTCGAGTACCGCTACTCATCGGCACTGGACACCGCATGGGACTGGGTACCGCTCCAAATACCAGTATCCAGTTACCGATCACACTACAAAGAACCACTATCGGGTACCGGTCACCACTCCTGCGTACCGGTACTTGCTACTGATAGACGCTCCATCATGCACCATGTACTGGGACCGTGCTCGCTTGAACATGCTGACTGCTCCAAATACCGGTATGCGCTAGCGCTAGCTCTCGGTTCCGCTACTGATCACCGCACATGCTACCCGTAGCTGCCGCAACCCAGTGTTGCTACACGTACTGATCATCCCGAGACCCGGTACCGCTAGATGCTCGGTACCGCTAGACATGCGCTCGGCACTGGTGATCAATCGATCACTCCTGGTCCTCGCTCGGTACACCAAAATTTTTTTCCATATTCATAGCCTGATGTGTACTCTATTTTTTGGTATTGCATGTATTCAAGTTGATCTGTGGGAGATGACTTGAGGGTTGTGGCTGTTATTGTTGTAATTCTAGCGTGTGAGTTTCATTGTAGTGGGTACATTGGGGCAAGGTTGTGGGGCTGTCCACAAGCCGAGCAAGTACTTGTGAGAGGAGTCGAGTGCTTATAATTTCCTTGTATTGGCTTTATAATATAAGGTTGAGAAGTGTTTTTTCCGTATCTGTGGTTTTTCTTGTTGTCTAACGTTTTAGGTAGGGAACGTTAGTACCAAGTCATGGTCGACGTTTACAAGGCAGCGAAGTTGTGGGAACAGGTTGCTGAGATGAGCAAGGGGCAGATGGCACGAACAAGTTCAAATAGTGCTATTTGGGGGCATGATCGAGTGGTGATCGAGCAAATGTTGGTTGGCGCTAGTGTGTGCAGCATTGAGGAGATCATTACTAGTATTGCTGATCGGTAAACCTCGTGGTGTTGAGTTGTGGCCGAACCCGAGTGTTGGTGTTTTGGTGTTTTGCTTCCGGGATTTGATTTAAACTGCGTAATTGACTTGAGGCTGAGTGTTTCCAGGGTAGAAATACGCCGCACAGGTCTGGTTTTGGGGAGAAAAATTTTATCCTAAAAGTGCGCCTGTGATAGAAGCTCTAGTCCTTCCCACAAGCGCCGGATGCAGCAACTCCACGGGACTCCTTACTCTCGGTTATCCCTTACCAAAAGAGACCACATTGTCCCCAATTGGCCGCCCTCTCAAAGAGTACGTCTTCCAATTGGTCGACTTCCCTCTCACGTCAGGAATCCCGACTTGGGTGCATGTATTGGTCATGGTGGTGTTACAAAGGTTAATTGATGACATCTACGAAACTAACCAAAATGACTTTTTATTTTAATAAAGGCCCAATGGCAGCATTGGCATTCCAAACTCGAATATCATGACTCAAGCTTATGAATAGATTCCATGAGGCATGAAGAATACATGTTATAAGAGGACTTTGTTGCTTGTATTTCATTTGTTTCACTTGTTTAAACTTTTAATTTTTTTTCCATGATACTCTGCTGGGCAACTTTTGATTTTATTTTTTCAGATTATAATTTTGTTTGATCTTCTCGTCTAATTTAATTTGTACCTGCTTGTACAATTTGTATCGTCTCAATATGTATAAACAATCAAACTAGACATGGAAAAGATGTACAAGTGACCGAAATACTAACTAGGCATGGAGCGCTTTTCAACTATTTCTTATTTTCGAGGACGATTTTATTGCAAGTATTATTAGTGATTTCGTCACCATTTGCCCTTTTTTTGGACTTTTTGTTTTGTCATCATTTGAGGTACATATTGTATCCTAGTTTGGAGACCCTGCTATTTGTTATAGAGGTAGCTATAGTACATATTTATTTGTTTATTTATATTTAAAATAGTTTTTTATATACAACATGATGTAAACATGAACTTTGCTCATAAAATTGCAATAAGGTACATGAACTTTGATTGAAGATAATTAATTTTAGAGAAAAAAATGAGCAATACCACAAATACGAATCTTTTGTTTTTGACAAATTATATTAATCTCCTTTAGTGGGTATCTATTTGTATAGGAAATTGAATACATAAGTTAGAAGTATAAATTTTTATTTTTTTAAAATATCAAATATATTACCTATATTTAATTTTTTTTAAATGTATTAGTTGAAAATATTTTAAATTAATTTTTATTACAATTAATTTGGAAATCAAGATGAAAGAGTTAAAAGTACCTTAATTCTTTTTTTAAAAATATATTTACGTGAATTTTATGTATGTAATTAGATTCACTAAATTATTATAAATAGAAGTTACAGCTTTTGTAAACTATATAAAATATATGAACTGCATGACATGTATGTATATAAGACTCTTAATTTTTTACATCATCCCTTCAAAATTTTCTAATATAACCATGGGTTGGACTTGGGAAGAAAAGAGTAATAGAAAATTATAACTCAAAAGTGGAGCCACACTACATATTATACCCTCTGTGTATCTCAAAATTTTTCTACATCGGTACTTATTAGATTAAGATCTAATATAATAGCATCAATTAATTAGTTAATCATTTTTAAAGAAATAATTAAACTTATTAGTTTATGATAATTAGGTCGGACTCTTACAAATAGTATAAATGCCGACCAACAGATTGCGACCATTTTAGATAGTAAGAAGGAGCCAATTAATTCTTACATCTAATATTTGTTAGGTTAAGGTTCAATAAATTAATAGGGATGATGCTTATAATTATCACCTTATTAACCATTTTTAAAAAGAACTAGATAGAATCTCACACAACCCGATGCATGCGCTTCATCAATATTTTTTTAAGCATAATAATTTAAAAAATATTATTAGTATATTATAGAAATAATACACATATTAATAGTGACCGCATTGATATTTTAATACATGCAACAAAATAGTGACTAAATCTATAATATATACAGGCGACAAAATACATAATAACCGCATATCTATTATAATATATTAGATCTCACCCAAGAATGCACAAATTGGCCGATTCAGAGTGGAATCGGCCAATTAAAATCGGATTGGCACCGTGCCGATCCGATTTTGGGGCCGAATCGGTCGGCCACAAATCGGTGTCCAAATCGGCCGATTTATCACAATTTCTGACCGATTTAAATCCGATTTGGAATCGGGGTAAATCGGGAAAAATTGATTTTTTTTGGTAAATGACTAAAATACCCTATGTATGATAATTATTAAATTATTTAAGTATAAGTAATATTGAAATTTTGATTTTAAAAACCTAAAGTTACCCATCTCCCCCACTCTGCCACCACGCTTCCCCCCTCCATCGTGTTTCCTCACCTCTGACCTCAACTCCGACTGACTATTTCGGCCCGTCTTGACGAGCTTGTCCCAATGGTGGTGATGACAAGAGCAGCCGTGGCGGTGATGACCGCCGACGGTGACCTCGAGTTTGGCCGCGGTAGTGGGTCGCTCCGATCAGGCCCATGACCGGCTTTGGCGGCGACGCTGGGCAGAGGGGAAATGTAGAGAAGGTCGAGGGGTGGTCGTCGGCCTCACGGTGAGAACGACATCGCGACGGCAACACGGCCCAAACGACAGTGGAATCAAGCCCAAAACGTACGTGTTCGTGGGGCGATTCCGGTGGCGTGGCGGCCAAATGATGGTCGGATACGATCGGGGCAGCACGGTGACAGCATGGCGGTGCTGGGCGCTGATGATCGACAGCAGGGCGGCAGCGACAGTAAGCAAACGGTGGCGGCGACAATAAGGGTATTGGGGGAAAAAGGTATCGGGGAAAAGAAAAATAGGCTCGGTAACAAACTCGTAAATAAAACTTAACTCGACTCCATCTTGAGTGAAAAATAATAACGTATAATAAATCCTAAAAAAATCTTAAAAAATCGGGAAAAATCCCATATAATTAAACAAGTACCATGACATCCAAATTCATTTGATTTGTTATATGTTGAGGGCGAGTGTTTTTGCATATGACCGATTTGGACCAATTTGGACTGATTCAGGCCGATTCAACTGAACCGATTCCTATCCGATTTAGACCGATTACGATTCTGACTCCCTCAAAAAACGATTCCGATTCCAATTCCGATTTATGCAACCATGAAATTATAATACATAGTAATCGCACCTCTCCCATCCCCTTCCTCCTTTCCTCCTTTCCTCCTTTTCTCCGCCAGCACCACCATCCCCCACTCGCGCCGTCGCGCTGCCCCGTGCTTCCTGGCAAGCTGGTGCATTTCTATGTTTACTTGCCTTCTAACTAAACATCTTTTGACAGTGCTCATATGCTGCCTCAGGGGCAAGTCATCAAGTTCAAAGAAGCAGGTATATATGTTGTATTATTTGTAGCATTGTTACCAATTTTATATGTTAACAGCTGTGTGATGGAAGATCTCGGTTATTTCTTATTAGTAGTGGTATGATATACTTTAGTAAGTTTCTATTCTTATTAGTCAACAACTTGAGAAGCCATGGCAAGGCGGAGTTGCCGTCTACTACTATACCCTCTCTACAATGTTGATCACTAAGCTACCTTGATCGATAAACATTCTTCTCGTTAATCAAAAGTTCACAATATATTTTTATTTCTTTTAGATGAATATTGTGGCAAGGCTTGTGCTTGTGATTAATTTTCAATCAGCAACTAAAGGACTGATCTGTGTTGTCAATCCCAATGTTTTATATTATCATTGTTAGCTGTCGGGGAAAACTTCCAGATAGTCCCTGTTGAATACTTGATATTTGGCTCAGATTTTGATTTTCTTTTCTTACGTTTTTCCACTGGACTTTTATCATTGTGACAGATGCCAATTTCAGTAGGATTATATCTACACATCATTCTTCATATACACCTTTTTTTCATGCCCCACCCATTTTGTCCTAATAACATAATCTGTTAATTAATATTTTTTTATGTCGGAATTATTTTAACTGTTTAAAATCACTACTATCACTCTTCAAAGTGTTTAAAGTGATTTAGTTTTACAGCCAATTCTTATACAACTTGACCTTGTAACTTATTAGCTATCATAATTTTTTTAGTATTATTACAAAGTTCTTTGCAGCTTCTAACTAATGGAAATAAATTCTCTGGGCAAGCAAAAGTTAATCAGGAAGATATCATTATAGAGATCAAAAGAAGAAAGCTGGTGTGCACCGTAAAAATTTTAGACCTTTGCTTGTGATCAATGAACATCAAACACTGGCATGCAGTATTATATTTTAACATTACTATAGGATTTGAGTGTCTAATATCTTTGGATGTTGCCATCATTATTATTTTTGGAAAATTTTCGCTCTTTGTTACTCACCGAAGTTTGTGTTTCGTGGTACGCAAAAGTAACTGTACATCTATAAGTTTGTCAAGTGGGTGCCGTCTGATTTTAAGGGAGTTTGTTGAATTTTGGTGGGTACTATATGATTTAAAAGGAGTTTGTCAAATGGGTGCTGTCTAATTTAAAAGGAGTTTGGTCGTTGCCATTTGATTTGAAGGGAGTTTGTTTCGGGGACGCCCAATGTATAAAGAGGTGTTGGATTTATCTCACGTCGGTTATAGATGATCTCATTAATTTATATATAGGTTAATGAGAAAACATTATTCATTTAATTAACTTTAGAATTAAGAGAGAATTGTAACACTTTTTGAGGGCCTAAAAGGCATAACAGTGGTATTAAAGCTTAGTTGGTGTCCAAACTTTGGAGCAAGGCAATCTAACACGAACATCACCAATATTGTATGCATGTTGATGTCCAAACGTGGGAGCAAGGCAATCTAGCAAATAGAGCAGCAAAAAAGTTGTTGAGGTTAAGTGACCGAACTGAGTATAATTCCGGCCTTTGGCGTGCAGTAGAGTTGTTGCATTTCGTTCGATCTCGGTTACTTCACTTCCCCCTTAAGCCCTTTGTCAAGAAGAAAATTGAAGTCCAAGTTGGTTGTGAATAGTTAGCCTGCCTCATTCCTCCAATGAAATGAGTCAATCTCACCATTGTTCTTCTAAATTGATTGCCTTATAGATCACAGCAATGGTGGGAGAAATTGAAGAGCACCCAAATAATATAAATAAACATTAAGATATAGTGTTAAGAGCACTGATGGGCATGGGAAGGATATATTCCGGCGACCTACCACCGGAAAAGGTGGTGGCAGAACTAGAGGCGACTCTTCTCAAGGACCCGGACCTTTTCTCATACTTCATGCTCATGGAATTTGAGGCTTCTGGGCTGGTCAGATTCACCATGCTCTTGATACTAGGGCCGGTGGTTTGCATGCTAGACTTGGCGGGGTACGGCCACGCCGGACTTCGGCTGCCGTGTTCGTGGGCGTGGCCGGGGTGAAGATGGAGGAGGTAGAAGCCGTGTCCCTGGCGGTGCTGCCCCAGTTCTTCATGGAGGATGTGAGGTTGGAGGCGTTGCGGGTGTTCCAGTTTGGGGAGAGGAGGGAGGTGGTGAGCAAGTGCCCGAGGGTGATGGTGGAGAGGTTCGCAAAGCAGCATTTGAAGGCCGATGAGGTGGTCGAGTGTGAGTTGCAGGTTATCGGTTCGGGGCAGCACCGGAGTTTTGAATGGTGACAGAACTGGTGGTGGAGTCATGGACGAGAAAGCTGATTTGTGCCTTTGCCGGCAGGGCTCGTGGCCATGTTGCGAGCTTGCTGCAAGTGAGCTCACTTTTAAATGACTACTTATCACTAGAAGCGTAAAAATAAATAAATTTTCTCGGCTTTTTTTCTCTTCGTTTTCTTCACGACATTTCTCTTTAAAAATTATAATTTTTTCTGTATTTAAAAATATTTGAAAGTAAATATATATTACTTTTTTTTATATTTTTTTCTCCATCTCAAGAATTAATCTAATATAGATAGACCTAAATTCGATATTTTCGAGTTGGGTAAGGTCGGGTACCTCGTTTACCCAACCGGTGGCAACCCTACTAATAAATAATATTGATTCATATTATAATTATTCAAGATCTAATAACCAAAATTGGTACAAGGAGAGAGAAATTAAAGATTCATAGCTTAATGGATTGTTAATGGTGGCCTAATTACTTATAAGCTGCTGATCAACGGATCAGCGAATTCCATACTTTCCAACCGTAATTGCCAACCAAACACCACTATCTTCTCCTTACCAAACAACAATTTTTTAAAAATAAAAAACACCATTTTTGTCAACCGTAAATTAAGTGCCTAAAAAGATACAATAATTTGAACCAATATTTAATCGTGCTCTGTTTTTTTAAGTCCTAAGCGGTTTCTTCATGATATAACTTATGTTTTTTACAAAAAAATTAGAAATTCTTGGAATTAGAGAGATCATTGGAAGCACTGTCAATTAAATTTTGTCTTACTGATCCATTAGGTAATATTTTAGTAAAAAATTCGAGATTTAGACCTGAATTGGCAATGCTTATTAGTAGTCGAGTTGACTCTAGCAATTTATATATAGTTAACTCCAACTCGACATTGAATTATTTATAATATGATTTTTTAATATGACAACATGAAATAAAAAGTTATATCACTTAACATTTTAATTTTTTTTATTATTAATTTTAAACAATGATTTAATTAAACTAAAAGATAATAATGATATTTTAGAAAATTTTATTTCTTATCTGATGATCTATTTCGATTAGGAGATACTAAGGAGTTTAACTCAAAAGACTCACGTTGAATTAGGGAGATTTGGGTTGACTCGGAAAACTTTTGAATTCAAAATTAAGTTTTAAAATTGTAAATAATATAATATTGATAATTATAATTTTGGCATCGCTGTCATATCTACCCTAGGATCACAAGTATAAAGATTTTCAAAGGAGGATTACAAAGTGAAAACATTAGAATTTCATGGCTTTTTTTCCAACGCATAATTGTATAGTTAAGATGCACACACCAGGCACCTTGCTCCTAATCCTCCTATGGCTTCCAATTAGTATATTGGTTTGCTCTGTCCGCATAATGGTTGGTCTCATCCTGTCCAGATCGTTGATTCCTTACACTGTCCGATTGTTTGGCTGGCAAGTCATCCTAAGAGGCCGACCCTACCCCCACCAACAGGATCGGACGGTGGAGTCCTCTTTGTTTGCACCGACCGGACACTAATGGACCCGATGATCTTTGGTCGGCAGGTCCCTGCGGTCACCCATTCCCTCTCTCGATTGTCCGAAATCCTATCTCCAATCCGGCGGTCCGGTTGATTTGTGACAATAAATTGGATGCCACGAAGATAAAAGGAGTTGGAAAAAGGAAACCTTGTAGTTTCCTCCGAGGGGACGACTTGTAGGGAGCCATTTTTACTCAGGTTTAGTGCCCTACGTGCAGAATTGACCGATAAAATGTTCCCAGTGGCAATGAACTATAGGTTGGGTTCTTCCATGCGATGACGGATGGGGGTGGAATGCCATGGATCCCATCCTCTTTTTTATGAACAGGAGGCCATTGTATGAGGTGACGTTCTTTAACCAGTTGCCAAAGGAGGCCACCTGTGCCACTGGGAAGAATCCTTACAACGTAGCCAACTATATTCAGCGATTACTAGCGGCGACACTAGGGTTTGAGTGCACCAACTTTACTCGGAAGGACAAGTACCGGTTGTTAGCGGGTAATGATGGGACTGTAACATCTACTACAGACGTGAATGATCTCAGGATGTTCATCAAGGCACTCATTCATTAGAACTCGAATGTCTCTTGATTGTGGGGAGATTGTTATATATTTCATAATATTCTCTAATATTTCTAGCTACCCTTTGTGTTTTTTATTTTGTATATATATATATATATATA